>VYZS01014244.1:0-12396 GCA_013400695.1 Neodrepanis coruscans | reverse complement strand
ATATATTATATAAGGAAATACTGTCTTCATTCTTGAAGTATTTTTCAGACCTGTGTATAAATCAGAGGACAGAAAGAAAACCGTAATAAAACAATGCTGATTTTCAAAATCTTTTTCTTTAGTTGTGCCTGATGAGATTATAGGGATTTTTTTTCTATTAGCACTTTAGGCTATTATCTGAAAAAATACAGTATCATTCATAATTTTGAACCCTGCCACCTTAAATTCAGACACTGCCTCTGAGCAAAAGAAACTCCTTTTTTAATATTTTAGTTTTCAAATGCAGTTCCAATTTCACTCAACCTTACTTCATCGGTACAGACTGAGATATTTAAACAGTGTTCTCTGGCTGTTGACCTGTTGAGTCACATTTGCATCATGACAAGATATTATACCTCCCTATGAAGTACAATCTGCAGTCTGTTGTCAGACACTTACATCAATGAATGTTGGAATTCTAATTCAGGTTCTTTAGTCTGAAGTCAGCCATGCTACTTAATCTTTTAGAACAGCTACACAATGAAACAATCTCAGCCTAATGGATTCAGGCATATCTTTCCTTGACTGATACCCAGAAACTGATTGTTAGCTTCTTTCTTCTTTTCTTCTGCCTTTAACTGAGAGAAGTGCCTTAGAGCAAAAAAGGCTCTTTTCCAGGGAAAAGAGTGCCCTCAGGGAAGGTTTCCTTTGTCCATACTAGACCAACTCCTCCAGCCCTAAGAACTGTACTAGAAACTGCAAGAGGGAGTCATCGTTTCCACATCATCAGAAAGCATCCTTTCCTTGTACAGACTGCAATGTCAGGAAAATCACAACTATTTTAGTTAGTTCCCAGTGTGGTTCTTCAGTTAGGAGCCATTTGCAAGACAAAAGAAATGAAACATATTTCAAAAGGAAACCAAACTGTTCTTGCTAACAATTAATTTGAGCTAAAGGAACTTCCCTCAAAACGTTTAGGTTTCACAGCTACTGGAGAAGAACTATGATGTTAAGAGACAGAGGTATGCAGAAATTATTGTAGAAATTATTGTAGAAATTTTGACTGAAAATTATTTAATTAGTGAAGCCAATGTGTGATTCTCACATTTTGTGCACTGAAAATCCATGCCTTTGACCTTTGTCCTCCCTTCTTTAGGACATATTTCTCCTCCATTACAGAGTAGCCTTTTAGTACTTTAAGTGGGTCTACAACAAGGCTGTAGAAGGACTTTTCATAGGGGCATGTAGTGAAAAGGGAGAATGGCCTTAGGATGAAGGAGGGTAGGTTTAGACTAGATATTAAAAAGGAATTCTTTACTGTGAGGGTGGTGAGGCCCTGGGACAGATTGTTCAGAGAAGCTGTAGATGCCCCATCCCTGGAGGTGTTCAAGGCCAGGTTGGATGGCATTTTGAGTAATCTGATGTCATAGAAGGTGATCCTGGTCACAACAGGGAGTTGGAACTAGATCTCTAAGGTCCCTTCCAGCTCAAACCGTTCTACAATGATTTTAACTCTAGATCCTTCTTGCTGCTTTTGGTGAAATAAAGGAACATTTAATTGTGTCAGTGTCCTGGTTTTGGACGATATTAGGTTTTATCAATGGACAAGAGACGGATAGGGAAGGCAGCAATTTATTAAAGGGTAGATATATGGGGGAATAAATGGGGGTAATTGCCCAATTATNGAGAAAGAGTTATTTTTTTCCTTTGTCTTCCCCTGTGGTTTTAACCCAAACCATTACAGTCAGATAGGAGGCCTCTTTCACTCTTCACACCTTTCAGTGCCACAAGTATTTGACTACAAAAACATTCTCTCAATAATGCCTTAAGGGGTATACTTAAGATTTGAGAATTCACTATAGCTAGGCGGCTGGGTAGCTTAGAATATTAAGGGCAGAAAACGGCCTGTCTTTCACATGTTTGCATTCTTCTGTATAGATAACGGGGCAGTAAGTCAAAACATGAGTTAGCTTTCCAAGCCCAGTAGGGGCTGGACAGGGATGGGGATAGGTAATAAGGGACCATCCTGTTAGGTGTTTGAGGGGCATAATAGTAAGATAGAATTTAGTTGGATAGTGTGTAATGGGTGGGCACTGGAGGTTATAAAAATGGAGAGATTGTTATGAATTTCCTCTTTGGATCATCAGACATCACCAGTAAAGCTGCGCTCTCCCTTCACTGCGTGTTTGTCTCACTTCTTATCTCGCTCTGCCAGCAACATCAACAGCTGAAGCCACTTCTGAAGCTGAAGAGATGTAAAGTGTGTGTCTAGATTCATATTTACCTCTTTTAAGCTAAAGCTGGTCTCCACATTTGCTCCTAAAACGTATGATTTTTATTTAATTATCCAAGAAAAATGTAGAACTGAGGAAGGAAATCTGGCAGTTTCACTAACTTTCATTTCTATCTGGTGTCTCCTGGAAATGGCAATGGTACACTGTGATAATGTATAGAATTTTATAGTAATTTAGACCAAAAGGGTCTAAATTTGGAGCTTATCTGTTCCTAGTTGAATCAAATTATAATATAAATCTTATTTCTCATGTTGAAGAGGAATAACTCAGGTTATTTCAGCATGAGTTTCAGTTAATGGTTATAGGGGAAACAGTGAAAACTGATTAATCAATTAACTGCCGTAATTTTTCATGAAATACAAACAGTGTGAACTCTAACATCGTGTGTTACAAATATAACCAGTGAACTGTGACTCCAGTGATTTACTGGCTTTCCCACTTTTCTAAATTATGAGGATATCCTATGTCTTCCTCTTGGTGACTGTAGACTCTAGCACGACTGTTCTGAAACTGCTGAGCGTAGCGTTGTCACTTCTCCATGCCCCAGCTGTCCATAGTTTGTTTATGCCTTCATTATGAAAATAGAATGACTGAAGTGCTCTTAAGCAAACAAATTAATAGAGGACTTTTGTAACTTAAATATATATGCTTCCATGATATATTTGTAAAGGGCAATATTCTGTTTAAAAACTCCTATTCCTATTTTACATTTGTGGGGACAATGACACGATTATTTGAATTGACTTGAAGCTGTATGTCTCTAGAAATTTTCACATGAAAACAAAAGATACATTATTCATTGTAATGTTTTCAATAATTTATTTTGCACATTTTTTTACCCCTCAGTCTACAAAAGTCATGCCAGATGTAAATTGAGAGGTAATCGGCTCTAAGATAGCTCTAAGCCATTCAAGTTTCTATTGTATTAATGGAATCTAGAGTCCTATTTTGAAATACTAATTTTTATTTTTGGAAGGCTAGCATTGATCAGTGACATCTCACTGAACATTTGCAGATTTTCATGCTTGAATTGCTATCTAACAAGCACCTGTTAAAATTAATCTGAATTGAATATATGTTCTTATGTGTAGTGTATTCTTTCTAGAAATGAGAAATGCTATATACCTGTCCTGGTTTAGGACAATATTAGGTTTATCAATGGACAAAAGACGGATAGGGAAGGCAGCAATTTATTAAAATGTAGATATATGGGGGAATAAATGGGTGTAATTGCCCAATTATGGCCAGCAGAAGGCGCTGTGGATGCCAGCCAGGGCACTCTCTGAGACACACACACACACACACTGTAACCTGAGAAGGGAAGGGGGAAGGGAATATAGGTTACACCCTACCCTGGAGAAGACGGCCCCCACCCCCCTACACCGACCACGTGTAACTCGAGAAGGGAAGAGGGGAAAGGATAGAGGTTACACCATACCCCCTGGGCAAGATGGTCCCACCCCCCACCCTCACCGTGGGGAAAGAAAAAAAACTAGCAACACAGAGGAGGAGGACACCCCTCCCAAGAACACAGGAGAGGTCCAGAGACCGGCACCCACAAACCCACAAACCAAAATATATCTGTGGAAAAGAAGGCGGCAGTCCCTTCAGGGGCGGTGTGTCTGTGAAGAAGTCGTCCCAAAAGGGGTCCTCTCAGGCTGGGGAAGATGAAAAGCAGTGGCAACCTCAGGAAACTCTGTGGAGGAAAGACAGCAGGCAGCAGAGTCCGGCGGGGGGTGGAAATCCTCAAGGCCATGCTGAGTAGAGGCACTCCGCCTTCAGCTCCAGAGTCCCCAGGGAAAGAGAGAGGGCGAGTGCTCTGTCCCGCAGATTTATAATCCCAGCCCCTTCCCAGCACACCTTGGGGGTCCCTGGGGCTGATGGGAAAAAACCCAGGCAGAGGTAACCTTGGTAACCTGGCTACTCCTCCCAGCTGGATATGGGCCCAGGAAAAGAGTTAATTTTTTTCTTTGTCTTCCCCTGTGGTTTTTAAGCCAAACCATTACAATACCCATCTTGAATTGGAAAAGGAAAAGATAACTGAGGATTTTTTTTCTTGTATTTTACTTTCTTTAGAAACAGTAAGCACAAATATGTTAAATGACTTATAGTTGAAATGAACCAAACCATATGGTCATAAAAAAGATGTGTCACTCTCTTGAGTTATTTCCAAATGTAAAAGTGTGTATAGCCTCCAGGTTTTGTTCTGCAGCTTTCCTGGTCTCTTCTAGACATCAATTTGCTAAAGCAGAAACTCTGTAGCATATATTCTTTAGTATCTGTTAATTTGTAAGTACAAATAAGGCATCTTTAAAGGGCATAAGAGAAGTAAGACATTTTTTCATTCCTTACCCCAAATCTGACAAAATACTTTTTGCTAAACTTTCCAAATTTTTTTTCATAACCATTATTTCCTCTTATTTCAAAGATGAGAGTGTAGTGTGGTAAATTTTTGTGGTAAGGATGCACTGATTTTTTTGAAATGATGTCTAAAATCTAGTTTTTATCTTTAATAAGTTTCTATGGAAGCACTCAGAGCCATAAATGTATGTGTTTGTGTGCACAGAAGCACTCATGCAGAAATACACATACAAGGTACCAACTAAATTAGTCTAATTTTTGGAATTTCAAAGTAAAATTTGGGATTATCAGGGTCTGGTCCTCTAAAATCTTTGGTTAGAATATCACCACTGGAACCTAGGAAGTTTTAAAACACCTTTTAATTAGAAGTTTCTCAGCTCTGTAATGAACATCCGTCAAAAGACAGCTTTTACAGAAGGTGCCATGCTTGGGCTGCTTGGGAAAAGAAAATTCAGGGAATGATTTGTACATTTTTTTCCCAGTTCTTCATATTATATATACAAATGACTCAAAAGCAGAATGAAACATTGTCACCACTGTCTTTCTTTAAAACGTGGTAACTGTTAGCAATGGGTGGACAAGTTTCATAACTATGAATACTAAGTCTGCTATAATTTATTTGGATCCTTGATTCTGAAATATTTCATTTTGGCTGGAAAATAAAGAACATTGATATTTGCACTTTCAAATTTGATTAGATTTATTTTGACTCTAGGTATATGTATATAGTTTAACATGCTGAGACAATTAGGTAATGAAATTCAATACGTCATATGTACAAAGTGCAACTTCACATTTGTTATTGATTTTTATGAGAATTTTGATATTTACTGTTATTAACAGACATTATTATTGTTGTCTAGGTGCATTCTACTCTCAACTTCTGTAAGTTTTGGGTTGCATAATCGAATAAGCATTGCTGCACTAAAGTCTCTGTTCAGTAAGTTTTGAAACCTTCCTCAGAAGTGCAGACATTACCAGTGATCTCTGATTTCAAACTATTCTGTTTTCCAGAATGTGGATGATGAGCTGGACTGAGTGGGACATGGCATTTTAAGAAATGACCTTCTGTTGTCATTGCGTCCAGAATTCTCAACAATATGTCCATCATCCTTAAGGCTTTTGACATAATTCAATACCATAGTGGAATTGAGCTGTTCCACTTGAACTGCTGTGTCACAATTTCATATTTTCATTTATGGTTTTGCTTTGCGACATCCTAGCTTGCACCAGATTTTAAGGAAGCTCTTAAAAATTTGAAGCAAAGAAAATTAAAGAAAGCAACTTTCCCCCATTGGGCAAAGGCTCCTGCTATCTGGCAAGAGGTTATATCTCATAACCCCATCTTGGAAAAAAAAGTAGCTTTAACCACATTAAAATTATTGCTGTAAATACATGTGAGAGCAATAGGTGTCCCTTACCTTGACTTTAACAATGTTTTTTGACACTGTCTCCCACCATATCCTTGAATCAAATGCAAAATCCAATTTTGCACTCATCATGGATGTGGAACTCAATGAGTGAAAAACATTTTGGGTGACTAGATTCTAAAGTGAGTGGGCAGTGGTTTGTATCTCAATACTCATAACAAATGTAGTACTTTAAGGATCTATCCTGAATCATGTCTTGTTCAATATCTTCATCATTGTTCTGAAGGAGGTGAGAGTGCATGCTTGTCAAGTTGGCAAGTGACACCAAGTCAGGAGGCCTGTTGATACACTTGAGGGCAGGGTTGTCATTTAGGAATACCCAGACAAGTTGAAGGGATGGGCTGACTGAAGATTTAATGAAGATAAACAAGGACAAATGCAAATTATTCTGCTTGGAAGGCTGGAGGCTTCCTAGCTTGGGAGAAGCTGTGTAGAAAAGGTTCTGTATACTGGTTTTGATAGGGGTAGAGTCAGCTTTCTTCACAGTGGCTTGTTTGGGGTTGTGTTTTGGATTTATGCTGAACATAGGGTTGCTAGTATAAAGATGTTTTTGTAATTGCTGAGCAGTGCTTGCACGGTGCCAAGGCCTTTTTTCCTTTTTGTTCTGCTACACTGGTGAGGAAGTTAGGAAGATTTGGAGAAGACACAGCCAGGACTGGTGACCTGGACTGACGAAAGGGGTATTCCAGGGTACCATGCTCAGCATATAAAGGGGGAGAAGAAGGAGTGGGGTGACACTTGAGGTGATGACACTTGTCTTTTCAAGTCACTGTTATGTATGATGAGGGCCTGTTCTCTTGGAGATGGCTGAACATCTGCCTGCCCCTGGGAAGCAGTGAGGTAATTCCTTGCTTTTCTTTGTTTGTGTGCACAGCTTTGCTTTCTCCATTAAACTGTCCATACCTCAACTCATAAGTTTTCTACTTTTTACCCTTTTAATTCTTTCCCTGAATCTACTGGTGAAAGAGTGAGCAAGAGACTGGGTGGTGTTTGTTTACTTTCTTGGGTGAAAATACGACATCTTGGAAGTCCTAGAAGGCAAAAGGCTGAATATTAGTCAGCAATGTGCCCTGGCAGCAAAAAATGCCAAGGGTATCTTGGACTGTGTTCACAGGAGGGGAGTGATCATCCCTCTGCTTAACATTTATTAGGCTACATTACAATACTGCATCTAGTTTGAGCACCTGCTAAATGAACTTAACTGGACTGAGTTCAGCATCAATCTACCAAGATAGTTAGAGGGTTTTTCATAGAAAATCCATTTCTGTACAAAAATGCTGTCCAGGCAGATTTTTGACATTTTTCTTTCTTGCTGAGAACTACTGCCCTTTCTGATGACACCTTTTGACTCTCAGTTGCATGTTTAACATCTGACTTTATTTTATTTACTTTTGTTTTTATTTTGTTATTCTTGCTATTGCAACTATGGTAGTTAATACATGCAGCATTTTACTCATACCTCAGATTTCAGTCAGCTAGAGTAAAGCAATTCAGTTTGGTGCACAGTGCAAAAATTGAAACAGGTACATCTGACTTGTGTCTTCCACCAGCTAACAATTTTTTTGTGGTTCCCAGTACTTTAGTATTTAAACACCCCACAATCATTAAGGCATCTATCCACTGCAGGAAAGCAGAGAAGCATCATAACCTCCACTTCTCTAATGCATGATATGCAGAAGTCTAGGAGACTTGTAGTCTGATGAGAATTGGATGAGAAGATTTAAAGAAGCTCATCTTCTTAGTTATCTGTTGTGTCCAGAATTGAAGATCCATAAACCTTGAAGAACTGGGGAGAAAATTATCAGTGTATAAGCATGTTCTTCCATTATAGGAAGAAGGGTGCAATATTCAGAGAGAGCAGGGGAGTCATTCAAAGCTTGTTCCTTGTTTGTATCATGGAGACATTCTGACTGTATGAAGTACAGATATGTATTTTCCTGGACTGACACATAACAGCTGTATGTGTGAAATACCAGTCAGTAATAAACACAGGAATTAACATTACGGCCACTAGATTAATGTTGGAGGATAATATTTATATATAAAGACATAATTAATCAGTAAAATTGTCTCTAAACTTTAACTTAGTTACACTCTTCTTGGAAATGCTATTCCTTTCTTCATAAACATTTAAGCCAAATATCTCTCACATCGACTTTATTTTGAAATGGAGTAGTTAAAATGTGTTTAATTGAAATTAAATTACTCAATACTTCTAAAAATAGCTGAATACATACTCATGAATAACAATACCTCTTTCAGTAGAGTGAGCCCATACTTTGAGTAGGTACATGCTGTTCATCATTAGTCAGATACAGTATGACCTGTGTTTGAGCAATAAGAATGTGACCATTTGTAGAAAAGTTATTGGGAATTGACTTTGGGAGTGATGCTGCAGTGTGTCAGCTACTGTGATGTACAAATGTGTTTGTACTTAGCCATGTCCCAAAGTAAATGGGGTAGCTTTTCTCTCATTGTACATGCCTCTGCCTGAAAAGTGATCTTAAATTCTTTGCTAAAGGCAAGTTAATACAAAGCTTTTGCAAGATATTTTTACTTAAAATATGATTGGAAATTTAAAAAAAAGAAGGAAGAAATAATGGAATCTATTGATAGAGATGCTTTTGAGTTGAGTTCCGGCCCAAATGAGCTAAGCAGTAAAAACTTAAGAACATCTCATTATCTCATTAATTGGGCTGCTTTGTCTTTTCATGTTTGAAGGTGTCTCTATAACTTGGTCCCTCAGCATCTACCTGAACTTCCTTGTTGATCCTATGTTGTGTCAAAAGCACTGTGGCAACAAATAGAAGTTGAGATGAGTACACAAATAGAACCTGTTTTGTGGATCTGCAAAACAATTTTGTCAGATAGCAATTACTGTGAAACCACTTCTTCTACAACACTGCTTCCTACTGGAGTCCAAGGCTCTTCTACGTAAGTCTTCCCTAACAACCAAAGGCTTGTTATTTTGTACTTCAAATCTGCAAGCACTACATTAGTGGAAGCCTATTTTATCAACTAGAGGTGTATTTCTGCAGAACAAAACAAGATAAGGATATGTTTCACTGGGAATTTTACCAGCAGGATTTTCAGAAATGAAACAGGTGCGTAATTCCTGTAGGCATTCTCTAGGTCTTTTCACTTTATTCTAAATCTATGCCAAAATGTTTAATTATAACATCTGACTTCAGACAAGAACCAAGAATTAGATACTTACGTATGTCTCATTTAAATAAAGGATGGAGAGAAATCCAGGTTGGGAGAAACCTCTGGAATCAAATGTGTTGCTCAAAGCAGAACTAACTTTGAAGTCAGATCATGTTGCTCAGGGCTTCGAAATATCTCCAAAGATGCATATTACACAATCTTTCTGTGAAACTTCTTCCAGATTTGCACTACTCTCCTAATGAATAATGTTTTCCAAATGTCCTTATGCTAATGATTTGTTAATTTACAAGCTAATACAAGATTAGGATTTTATGGTTAAAAAAATCTTTCCACTGATATATAACAATAATTTACCTAGTTTTCTTATTGACTTCTATCTAAATTGTATAGTTTGATATGAAGTAAACTAGCCTATCAAATACAGGTGATTATACCAAGAGATTAATCATAGAATCACCTGGAATGCTGTGTCCAGTTCTGGGCTTCTCAGTACAAGAGAGACATAGTGCTCCTGGAGCAGGTTTGGTGGCTACAAAGATGATCAGAGGACTGGAGCATCTCTCCTGTGAGGACAGCCTGAGGGACTTGGGTCTGTTCAGGTACTAGAGAAGAGATGATTGAGAAGGCACTTCATTAGTGTCTATCAGTATCTGAAAGGAGGGTGCCAGGAGGATGGAATCAGGCTTTCCTTGGTGGTGCTGATCAATACAACAAGATGTAATAGGTAGAAACCTGAATATGAGAAAGAAATTCTTTACTGTGTGAGTGACTGTGCATTGGAACAAATTGCCCAGAGAGACTGTGGATTCTCTCTCACTGGAGATACTGAAGAACTGCCTGGACACAATCCTGTGCCATGTGCTCTAGAATGACCCTGCTTGAGAAGGGAGGTTGGACCAGGTGACCCACTGTGGTCCCTTTCCAGCATTATTCATTATGTGATAGGACCTCCAAGTCCTTCTTGGAAGAGTTCTTCTGAACCCCTTTTTCCACCAGACTGGCAGAGGAGGTTGCCCTAACCCAGGGACAGAACCTTGTACTTGGCCTCATTCACATGACCATTTACACAATCATTCACACAATTTTCTCATGGGCCCACTCCTTGAATTTGTCCAGGTTCATCTGGATGGCATCCCATCCCTCAGACAGGTCAACCACACCATTCAGCTTGGTGTCATCTGCAAATTTCGTTGATGAAGACATTAAACACTATGCATCAACATAGACCCTTGAGGGAGGCCACTTGTCACTGGTCTCCATCCAGATGTTGAGCCATGACCACTACTCTCTGGATATGACCATCCAGTTAATTCTTTATCCATCAAATACCTCATCTATATCTATCAAATCGATATCTGTCCAATTTTGAGAGCATGATACAGTGTGGGGCAGTATCAAAGGCCTTGAAGTCCTCACAGATGACATCTGTAGCAGTTCCCTTGCCCACTGATGAGATCTTTGTAGTATAATAATAATGATGACGATAATAAAGAAATGATCTTTAAGTGCTCAGAGTGACTCCCATAGAAAGGACTGAGTTTCAGGGTGTAAGGCTATATCTGTCAGGGTGTCAGGATTACAAAGGATTGAATCATATGTTTAGCTGCAACAGAAGAATTTGATTAGGATTCTTTAAATGAAACTGTTTTGGGGAGGCCTTCTTTCCTAGATGACTTTTCTCATGGAAGTATTTTCTCATATGAATGCATTCCGACCCACAGAAATGGAAACCATGACTTCAGCCTAGAGAGAAGCAAGGAGCAAAACAGTGGGCAGAGAAACTTTCTGATATAGGTTTAGCGTAAGTAGATTGAATATATTCTGTACATTTACTTATGTCTGTTACAGATAAACACATTTATGTCATACATAATTTTTTTTAAATTTGAAGGATAAGTGGCTTCAGATCAGCATGATGTAAATTTACGAGGCAACAATAGGACAGCCTTCTCTCTAAAGTGTGGCAAATACATGAAAAGGTGTTCTCTAACTTACCAGCACACATGTTATTATGTCCAAAGAGTAGTGTGATGGACCTCTTTTTCAGCTGTAAAGACTAGAGAGAGAAATTTACTTGGATGACACTGGGGAAGCAAGAGGGGAAAAACATTCTCTGATGAACATAAAAGCCTTAAGACATTGGAGTGGATGTTACAGGCAATACGTTTCTGTTGTACACATTTCATAGCCTCAGATACTGACAGGATGTTTTCAGACAACAGCTAAAGTGAGAAAGTCTTCAAAATCAGTGACAGCTGAAGTTTTAGCTTGTATCTTTGCAGGTTATTCAGTTCACTAGGAATCTCTAAAAAAAACCAAACCAAAATCACACAACCCTCAAAAAACAAAACAAAAAACCAAACCCAGAAAAAAAGGCAGACGGAAGTTCTGTAATTTCAAATCCAAAACATCCAGAAACTTTGCTAAATTAATACATTAATGCATATCATTCCAAGAGTTCACAGTAACACTCAAAGTTTTTAGTCATAACGAGACAGATTCGTAATTTTGAAAGACTTCATCTCAGAGCAAATGTTCAAATACTTGTTTCTTCACTTCTTTTCATAGATTTTTTGTCATCTATATGTTTTTATATAGTACCCATTGTAACATGTCTTTCTGTATAATCTGTATCTATGAGAGCCATTTATTTCTATATACCCTTTTCCTGGAAGAGTCATTCTAAATTAGTAGGGTTTCTCCAGATAAAAAAGACTTAAGCGTCTCATCTTGGGTTAAGGATTATGTCAGATTAAAAAAGAGTACATCAGTGTAGACAGATGCAATCTATAAATCAAAGTATTAAAAATGTAGAGTCTTATTATATGGATTTCTCTGAGATACTGTGCCAGATATACAAAAAAAGCATATAAATATGAAACTAAAGGAAAAGTAGAAACTGCAGTATAGAAATTATCTAAGCCTATGCAAATATTCCATTCACTGAGAATTTTTCTCTCTTTTTCCAAAGTAAGTGTTAAATGGTATCCTGAAGGGTAGAATAAGTAAAATAATTAAACTGAAATACAGCAATCCACAGGAAAGATCAAAAACCCATCTGCCAAAGAGATCATCTACATTCAGGAAGAAGCTTGGAGCATAAGGTGTCAAACTTCGTAAGCCACTGATCTTTTACAACTTTTGAGGAATGTGCTGTCTCCTTT
>VYZS01014220.1:0-14704 GCA_013400695.1 Neodrepanis coruscans | reverse complement strand
TGTGGGCTGGGTTTCTTCCCCTCGCCACTGCAGTGAAGAAAGTTGATGCAGGGAATAAATGGCAGGAACACTGTCAGAGCAGCTCTCCGTGTCTGTCCCTGTGGCAGGTGGGCTGCTCCTGGGATTTCCCTTGTCCCCAGGGGATGTGGGTGAGGCAGTGCTGGGTGAGCAGGTGATGAGGAGCCGCGGAGGAGCCGGGCTGGGTGGCTGCAGCTCCGCTGAACCCGCGTGTGTTCGAGCAGTGGCAGGTGTTAAATAGGAACAGATGTTAATATTGACAAACTGAAGTGGCTAAATGTGGAAATACAGCCCTGCTGAGACGTGTGAAGTGAGGCAATGACCTTCACACATTACAGATCTAGTCAATAAAAAGGAGTTTGATGTGAGTGAGATGATGCTTCAGGCACGATGGGACACGGTGGTGTGGGGTGGCTCCCCCTGTCCCAGGGAACAGGATGGAGGGTCTGTACAAACCAGGGCACAAACACCAAGAAGCCCAGACTTGAGCAAACCTGTTTTCAGCACCCAGTGGTGTTGTGAACTCTGTATTTGTCCTCCAGCCCCATTTCAGTGCCATGGAGAAGAGGCAGCTCTGTCAAACACTGGGTCCCTCTGTGGCTTTAGCCCTTTTATTCTCTTTTGTTTGTACAGATCAAGGGTCCTGATTTCTGTTCTCTGTTCATGCTGCCATAGAAGCTTTTATATAACCTATTTTATATCAGACCTCAAGGTATTTAGGGTCACAGCCTGCTTTTTGTGACTTTAGCCAGAAAATTCAGTGGGACAAGGTTTTGATCTCTTTTGTTCCTTGGAACAACAGCAATTTCTGCTGCTCTATGTGATATTGTTCTGAAATTTGGAAGAGAGGAAAGAGATGCTTCACTAAAGGGAGATGGGGTTTCTTTAGAAGCTCCCCTGTGTCCTGTCCACACTCTGTGTCAGCAGATGTTTCATCCCGTGAATGACTCCTCATCCTCAGACTCGGCCACAGGAGCCTCCAGCAGCTCGTGCTGTGCACTGGCCTCCTGAGTCCTGGGGGAGCAGCAGGGTGATGGAACCCCCTTCATGCACCTTGCTTCCACCTCACAGGCACAAACAGAGAGGGGAGGATTTCCTGGCTGAAGAGCTGCTTCCTATGCCAGTTTTTTCCTAATGTATGTCTTTGACTGGGACCCAGTTCTAAAGCAAACATTGTACTGTTGGTTTAAACATGCTGTGTTTTTTTTCTGTGTTCTGAGGACTGAGCAAGACCTGCCCCAAGCCCAGGCAGGGCAGTGCTGCACCAGGGGGTTCATAACTCGAGGCCAAACACCCTGACATGTTTTCAAGTGGCATCAGCTCCCATGGCAGCAGCACACACAGAGATCACAGCCAGGAGTCAGTGACAATATGAGTGGTGGAAATCAGCTTTAATTTTTCACTTCCCATTTCTCTGCAGATCAAAAGTGAATATGCACCGTCCTCATTAGCAAGGCAAATACATCAACACACAGGAACCAGGGCAATTCCCCTTCCTTCCAAAGGCAGAGCAGCAGATCAGCACATCAAAGGGGAACCTTCTATGAAAGGAGACCAGACTGAACTGGAAGGCTCCTGCACAGGGCCCAGTCCCACCTGATGTGTCAAGTGGCACTGATGGGTTTTGCTGATGTTTACTGATTTCAGTGGGAGTCTTTGTATTAATATTGTTCAAGGGAGGACCCCACAACAGACCCCAAAATTGCAGTTTTGATTTGTAGATGAAATAATAACTATGGTAACCAAAGTTAAGCTCTAGTCTGCATAATTCCACTCCTTTAAAAATCAGGCATCTGGGCTCCCTTGAGACAGCTTGGCAGGCTCAGAGCTTGACTCATCCCCCTCCCAAAACACGAGTGATGGGATGAATCACCCATTGACTGGGGAGGCTGTAGCTCAGGCAGCTCAGGCAGGATGTCTGGCACTGAGATGCCAGTGGTAGGACACCACAGAATGCTCTTTGGCTCTTGCTTCCTTTCCTAAATCAGCACCAGATTAGTTTGATACATGGAGCAGCAAACTGCAGTATTTTGGGAGCTAAAGGAGCCTCTGGGTAGAGGCTGCAGCTGGGAACAGTCATTAACAGAGGGGGTAATGATTTCTAAAACCTTTCTAGTTTTGAAAAGCCATCTATCTGAACCTTTCTTTCCTGCCACAGGCAAGGGAATTTGTATTTGCAGTCATGAGAGTCAGAGCTGGTCAACTATTTGTTTTCCTTTCCAACATAGGCTTTAAAAAAACGGCTCAGCCTGTTTGAAGCCATCTAAACTACAGCATGTTATCATATTTTCCAACATGCCTTACCTGTGAGGGGGGGAACAGGCAAGGCATGGGCAGCTGGCAGCTCTTTTCCAACAGGTTTTCTTTTCTGGAAGAGGCTGAGGGAAAAAGAAATGTTTGCACCAGGCAGAGATACCAGCAATGTTCTCTATCAAGTTTCCAAGACAAGGTATCTCCCACATTTGCTCTGTTTGAATCCTCAGAATTGCTGAGATTGCTGCAAATAAGACCTCCAAAGGATGAAAGGCTGTGGAATTCAGGACAGACAGGAGTTCAAACAGGCTGCATTTTTTTTCAAGAATTATGCAGGATCTGAACTTCGATCAGGTGGCTTTGTCTTTCCAGAGCACTGGAAGCAAGGTGAATTCTGCCTTGGGGATTGTTCAGCTTATTTGTTCTCATCAGAGGGTTTGAGCATTAACCTATAAGCAATGAAACTTTTAATGTGATGACACAGAGAGCTTCAAGTTGACAGGGGTCAGTTCTCAAGGATTTTAGCCTCCAGGAACCTCCTGCTTTTTAATGGGAGTCACACAGCTAAATCCCTGCGTATGGTTTTGAAATTCATTCCATAAAGCCAGAGTCTTTCCAAGCCTTTGTTTCAGCTAACGTCATTATAAATACTTGAATGACTTTTGGAGATCAGATAGGATGTATCACCAGTCAAAATGAGTTAGAAACAAACTGACATGCTCTTGCATCCGGGGAAGGACTGGCTTTTCTTTGGGTTTTGTTGTTTTCTTTCATTTGTAATTAAATGATGGATATTGACAAAGAGTACGTTTTCTCTCCACTGAATACAAGTTTTCCTTTAGTGAGTCAGATATGAAAAATTTACCACTCTGATCCTAAGATGAAAAAACCTACATGTTTAATGTTAGAGAGCTTGTAGTTTTTAAAGAGTGCAGAGCTGCATTCAGCCCCTCTGTACCTCACACAGGAGCCAAAGTTTAGGGAATGCTTGACTTCCAGAGAAGACCCTAAACAGAGGAGTATTACTGAGGAACTTCTCATGGGAAGGACTCAAATGCAGTGAGTGCAAAGAATCCACCTTGCTCTGAAAGATGCAGCATAACAAGCTCAAAGCTCCCAAGTGCACAAGAAGCCCAAGATCTATTAGCTGAATATTTGACTGTTATCCAGCCTTACTGCCAGAATGTAGGACATTCATTTTCCTGGATCACTGAGCTAAATGATTTTTCTAAACTCAGACCTAGGGGCAGAAACACAGGCTCCTGACTCCCAGTCCAGTGCTCTAAATATTTCTCCTTTGTTGGGGAGATGAGCTGCAAATAAATTCCCACAAGCCCTTGACAGGAAGAGCACGTGTGGTGAGAGGAGGTATTGGCACTGCCAGATATTGCATTTTTAATTCAATTAAGGAGTTAGTGTCTGTTTATCACTGGGGATTTAAGGACACATTCCCCAAATGTGCTCTGAATTCCCCCCTGGAGAAGCCCTTCCCTCTCCTTATCTGGGACTGAGGTGTCTAAAACCTTGTCTGTCTTCTCTGAGCCCACACATCAGCCTGGACAGTTTTGCTTCACTTCTCTTGTGAGGTTACCTGTGCCAGAGCAAAGTGTTGCACTGTGCCCAAGGTATCACAGTTTACTTCCAGATCCAGGTATCTCCTTCTGCCACCTACTTTTAGCCAGAAGGAAACCTGCTTGCCATCCTTCACTACTGACATCTGCTAAAAGGCAAATTTGAGAGGCTGGCACCCAGCTCATAGTGCTTAGGGAGCTCTCAGAAGTCTGGGCTCTTCCTTTGTACATTGAAATCACCCATAGTGTAATTCTGCTTTGCCTGGGAGGGTGCAGGGGGAGGAGACCGGGGGAGTGTTCATGTTTGACCTGCCCCAGTGCCCAGGGTTTGGAGGGAGTGAGTGTCTGCAGAAGGTTTGTCTGGGGAGTACATCAAGCTGATTGTGCCCTTCCTTGTTAGGAGTTGTGCACCTTGGAGTTCTAACATTGTGACCTGACTTTTGGCTGGGAGGATTATCTGTTTATCTTTCTTCCTCTTCATTTGAAAAGTCCGTTTGCATGGATTGATGTGAAGTGGCATTGTTCTTACTGAGCTGAGCATTGGTACCTCTCGTGTTCAGTGTTTCTTTCTGAAGGCTGCAAGTCTGAGCTTTCTGTCTGGGCTGTGCAGGAGATTGGATTATTTGCCTGACTCATGCCTGATGCCTAAAATGAGAGAAAAAACTTTCCCAACAGAGATGAAGTGAAGAGCTGGAAGCTTCCAGGTCCTCTATGCAGAGATGACCTCCCCCAGAGCGTTAATACCCCTTTACAATACTAATCAATTATCATATCTAGTGGATACATCCAATTCCAAGGTCATTCATCCCCCATCCTGGTGCCCAGGTCTGCCCCTTAGAACTTCTCCAGGGGGTTTGGGGCCTTTTATCTTGCTTTGTCTACCCCTTATCTTGTTATTTCCCTCCAGTTTCATGTCCCAAACAGGATGTCCTTGCTAGAACTTGTTTTTCCGGCAAAGAATGTTAAACAATATTTCCCAGACTGTGAGAAAGAGGTTTTCTACAATCCTAAACATGAGAACTGATGCATCTATGCTAAAATCCAGAAGTATACAGAATATAAAAAAGTCTAAGGCATCATTTTCATGAAAATATTGCCATTACTCTGGTGCTGCCTCTGATCTCAGGCTTTGCTGAACACAGACAATCACAGAGATGCTGGAGAGTCCCCCTGCTCAGCTGCCTGCCCTGGTTTGCGTGTCACTTGATGTTAATGTGGTTCTAACTGACTTGAGTTTGGGGGGTTTGTGCTGTGGGTGCTGCTGCTGTGGGTGTGTTTGTTGGACAGGCACTGGCACAACACGGGTGCCAGCAGTGGATTCATCCATGGGCTGTGCCCTGGAAGTGCACAGAGCAGCCCTTTGAGATTCTGCATCACCTGCACCAAGGCCCTGCAGTTACTTTGCAAAGCAAGGCTTTTTAGGATGAAAGGTTTTTTGAGGTTTTTTTCCCCCCAAGAAATGAAGAGAAGAAATTCTGGTTTTCAGCTCGTAAGTTCTTTCTCTCTGTTCATGTAACAGCTGAGCTGTTCTGTATTACTGTCTGCTTCTCTGTGTCTGTTTCTCAGGGGCACCCAATCTGTCTTGCATTAAACTCTAGTCCTTGTATTATTTTAACTTTGCCTTTTAGAAGGTGGTTCATTTCTAGGGGCAGGTGTAACAAATCTGTGTTTCCCTGCCAGGTCTGTCCTGTGCTTCCTGGTGATTCTGAGGGCTGGATCAGGCCCTCCTTCTGCCTTCCCTCCAGCTGGTACAACTCCCTCCTCTGTGAGAGCTGATCATCCCCATGATGGTTTCAAAGTGACCCTCAGAGGGATCACCAGGAGCAGCCACTGCAGCAGTGCTGCACCCTGACATTGATAAACCACAACATATTGTTTAACATATTGTTCCCAGTCCAACATATTGTTCGCATTCATCATGGAAGCAATCAGTACAGAGCATTTTATTGCAAACCTGTTTCCTGGTGCTCATCATTAGGTCATTAACCTTAACAATGTCAACATGTTCTCGGTATGCAGCTTAATTGGAGAGCAGCACAGAGCATTGCACAGGCTGTGCCACGTACGGGGCACAGTTTAAGGGTAACAGAAATGCTGCACCAGCCTGGCACTGCTGACAAGGAAAGTCGGGTTTGGAAAGGAGATGCAAATTAAAGGATAATGTATCTGGGCCTTGGAGGACCCAAAGAATCACTCAGGAAAAGTGTAATTTTCTGTGAGCACCTCTACCAGGTGAAGGGTTTCATTTTACAGCACTGGATTTCAGGTACTGGTTTTGTAGTTCTTTTCCCTTTGTGCCTTTGCGAGTTCCAAGGAAAAGAGATGGGCAGTCCAGTGACTTTTGTTCCTCTGCCTGCAACACTGATCTTGGCAAGGCTTTCCTCTGAAAATGCTTGTTAAAGCAGCAAAGCTCATGTCTCCTGGGGCTGTTGCTCTCAGGATATGTGACAGAAATGCAACAATCAACTTGTATATGGAGGAGTTGGGTAGGAGCAAGTAAATGCTGATTGTGTGCTAAACCTGGAGGAAAGATTCCTTTTCTTACAGGATTGCCTAGTCAGTTATAAGGTATTGTCATACCCTCTATATGAGCTCTGCCTGGTTATTATGGAGATTATCAGGACACCACTACCTTTTTTTAGTGTAGATGGCCAAACTCTTCAGAGAAAGGCCTGTCTCTTGGCATGTGCTGCTAAAAACACCTCCTACAGCTGGGGCCAGGTCTTGGCAGTGTCACCTAGATCTTCTCATAATGCCATTGAATGCTGATAACCTGTGGTTTGGATATTAAGATTGAAATTTAAGGTATTTGTGGGATGTCAGCTTCCATTTCAGTTTGATTTTTATTGGCAATTAGGTAGACGTGAACGTTTCAGCCTCAAGTTCTGCTGGGTTGTAATTGCCCTGCAGCAGTACATAGGTGGTGTCTAATTAACTGCTGTGCATATGACTGAAAAAAGCATCACTTTCCTCTTGCTGCTCCAGGAGAAACCACAAATTACTCAGCACTGTGGAGCCAAGGGTCATGTTTGTGCTACAGGAGAGGAGAAGTTGTGACAAGGAAAGCACAAGGGAGCAGCAGGTCTTTAGGGGATCCTCTTCCCTTGCTGCTTCCTTCCCTATAAAACACAAGTCCCTTTTCCTGCCAGCCTGGCCTGTTTCTACTGTCTTATTTTTGTACTTTAGCTTGGAACATTGCTCTGTCTTGGCAGGAAAGTCCAGGGGCTGATTGACACCCTGTTTCTTCCCCATTACAAATTAAACTAATTTCTTTAGCTTTGCACAATATTCTTTTGAAAACAGCTATTGATCTATGTAAGTCTGTAGACTGGGTAATCAATATCCACCAGTTTGGGGTAAATAAATAAATAAAGGGACAGAAAATGATGGATGAGAATAACATTGAGTGCTTTTTGAACTGATGCTTTTTTTCTGACTGCTCAGCTCCTGAAAGGGTGGGCTGGGGTTGATTTTGTAACAGTGAAAACTTTCAGATTTCCAACTTCAAATTAACCCAGTTGTTGGACATTACTGAGTGATTTTGAGCCAGTGATGCTTTCTAGGCTGACTCTTATCCAGTTAAGGACAATAGCTCATGAAGAAGGAAAGGTTTCTCTTTCTCCCAGTGTGGTATTTATAAAGTGTAATCAAGCTTAGTGGTTTGACATTTGTCTCTATCTGAGCCTGTCTCCATGGATCAGTCAGTGCCAGGTTGGAGGGCAAAGAGGAAAGACTTCAGCAGCAGAGTATCACTGGAGTGCTTCTGTCCTGGAAATCCAGAGAAGCTGCTACCCTAATCTGTCTCTAAATTCACTGTGCATCTCACACAGAATTTGCACAAAATATTTCAACCCCTAAAACACAGCCTAAGGGGAAAGCAAGTGGGGTGTGTCCTGTTCGAGTTGAAGACTGACTCCTGGCAGAGGCCTCTGTGTGTTTGAACTGACATCAGCTGCCCAAGACTGATGTTTTGAAAGAAAACAGCAGTATTAAGTGAAAAAGAGTCGGCCTACTGGCTGCTGCCCTTTAGGGTAAAGAGAAGAGATCTGGAGGGAGGTGGAATTTGGGAGGATGAATGGAGGAAATGGGAAAGCAGAAATCAGGGACTTGGCTTCTGCCACTGGCTCCTTCCGTGCCCTTGGCCAAGGTGAATAAGCTGAGTAAACATTTGCAAATTTAAGAAGCAAAGGAGTGATTTTAGGTACTGACTTCAAGATGCCAAGGTCTAAAATGAAGTCTTGCACCATCCAGGTCTTCCAAGAGAAAGCACGTTGTCAGTCACACCTACACTGTTTCTCATCCTCACGTGGTGATAACACTTTCTGACTGTTGAGTTTCCACCAAGTGATGCCCAAAATGTACTTAAAACAAAAGCTCTAAAACCTCCACTTTAGGTAAGTCCTGAGTCAACTGTTTTAACTGATGAATTTTAGAGGGATGTAGTGGAGTCCTGCTGAACAGTATCATCCCCACAGGCAGACACCACAGGGGATCCAATAGTGTATTTATTTGTGTGTGCCCATTGTGCCCAGCTCTGTGCTGAGACAGCTCCTCCGCCTCAGAGTTTGGGACTGGGGATACCTCAGTTTGTCCACCCCTGACACTTGACCTGTTCCATTCAGGGTGGCTGGTTATGTGAGGCTGGAGTGAGCTGGAGGATGTGTGGGTTGCAGGTACAGGAGGAGCACAGCTGGCTGCTGTGATTTGTATATGTTTATGTAAATGCCTCATAAAATATCCCCCGCTGGGACAAGCCAAAGTCACGCATCATAAAGATCAGCTCCTGTAATGGCTTATTTACAACTGCATTTGCTAAGGTAGTGAAAAAAAATATGCCTGTGTTTATAGGAAATTAATTTCTGCCCCTTCAGTGATCAGCCCTGAGCAAGCAAAAGACCTGAATTATCCCAGTTGCTTCGCTCTGGCAGAGAACTGCTCTTCAGAGCCTCCTGCAGTGCAATCTGGTGGGGCTGTGTAATCAGAAAAGCTTAAAGCAGCAAGGTCCCAATCCAGCAAACTCAACTCCTGCAGCAAGCAGTCCTTCTTCAGCAAGGCCCTAAATCACACCTTAATTTTACACCTGTGCAAGGCTCAGATACAGGCTTGGATTGAAGAAGGTGTGTAGGGCTTTTGCTGGAGAAGAATGGATTTTTGCCTTGGGCTTGAATTAGCATACAAAGGATGAAATGCCTTACAAGGCAGATCAGCAAGGTTATTTAAAACATAAAACAAGCCGAGCATGACAAGGCCCATGAAGGGAGGAACACTCTTAGTGCCAGTAGATGGTGCTCTGCCAGCTCCCTCTGTGGGTGAATCCACACTTATCCCAGTTTCATCCAGCACCCCAAAATCCTTGTGGCTCAGTGCTGCTCCCTTGGCACACTCATGACTTCAGTGGGATTGAGCCTTGGACACTCTGTAAGGATGTTCTACAGGAAGTACTTGGACTTTCCAGGAGTCTTTTAGGCAAGTCTTGGCCTTCAGGCAGATGAACCAAACCTGAACTACCTAATTCTGCAGGGCTTCTTCTTGAGAATTGGAAAGAGTAGATGGAAACCTTGTTCAAACTGAAGCCACCTGGAAGTTTGTCTATAAATTCATTAAACATAGGGGTTTTTTCCTGAAATCTGTTGTAAGATATGATTGATGCATTGTTTTAAGATTCTGGCAGAGTGGATGGTGTTGCTGTCCTGGGCAGATCCAACTTGTGGACAAAGGCTGCTTCTGCCCCAGCCCATGGCCCTGCTCCCCAGCCAACATCTGGTGCTGTCAGAGGCCCCTGTGCAGGAGCAGGACTGAGGGTGTGAGATCTGTTTGGCAGCACAGGCAAACCCCTGTGTAGTGGCTGCCAAAGGAAGACTGGCTTGTATCTGTCCCTTTGTAGCCCAAGATTAATCCTGGGAGAGATAAAGAGCAGCAGATATGGGCAGCTGTTCAAATTAAGTGTTTTGTCTATTTGTAGCCACCCCACCGTGTGTTTTAAATCCAGCCCAGTCGATGAAAGAGAAGTCTGTTTTCTTGCACGTCTCCCTTAAAATTTGAGGAATTTCCCTGACAGGGTGATGCATAGTTATAGGCTCAGTAAAAGGTAGAGTGATTTATGGCTTACACACTGTAAATCAATAAAAAGAATCACAGACATTGACAGCACGTTCACAGCCCATTTCTTTAAATGGAAGGCACTTTTCTATCCTTCCCATTTAAGACCAGTTGGCCCACAGGGAGGTTCCTGCCACTAACAAGTGCTAAGAGAGTCTTTATAAAGCTTGTAAAACCTACATCTTATGTAATACTTCTCCTTATATGCCCTTTCTTGCTGTAGCATCATTTCCAGTCATAGAAAATACCATGTCCTGCACCCTGGCTTACATGATTTCCTTCTCCTGGGGGGTTTATGAACAACAGACATGAAAAATCTCCTGAGTTTTAAGCCTCTCCAGACCTGGCCACTAACCTCTGCCTTCCCAACCTCGGTATAAATCCTAATTAAACCGCGTCTGGTTGGTGTGACTCTGGGTGTGAGGTTGGGTGTGTACTGGGAGCAGCAGGGTTGATGCAACAGGTATGGGCACCTCCCCTTCCAGCGAGGCTGTGGGGCTGCAGGCTGGACTTCTAAGGGACAGAGGATGCCCTTTGTCAGGAGGGTGCTGGTCCCCAGCTCTGGTGCCCCAAGTGAGGTGTGAGTGGGCTGGGGCTGGGGCTGGGGCTGTGCAGGGCAGGGGGGGACAGGGGGCACGGGTGCAGCCAAGGACCATTTCCTTTCTTTACCTATAGATACCAGGCCTGGAACATGTTTAACTGCTTTGTTGAAATGGGCCATAAATGGGCCATAAAGCTTAGCCATTTAAGTCTGGAAAAGCATTAAGAGACTCTTCTGTGGTGGATGGATTGTAAATAGTCCCCAGCTCAGCCACTTTCCACAAATGCTGCTCTGAAAGTCCCCTCTCCAAATACCTGCCCTCTGCTTTTTTTCTGGGACATCCGTGTAACAACACAAGATCATTGCACAAAGTTTCTTCTATCACGTTCCTAATACTTGCCGAGGCTTTAAGTAGTGACAGTCAGCAACTTGTTGAAAGTTACAGGATAAAAGATAATGTCTTTTAGAAAATCAGATTTCTTTATTAAACCTTCCATTTACCTTTAAAATCAGCAGGTATGTTTATCCCTTGGGAACACGGCTTGTGGTCAGATACTGTCTGAGTAAGCTGGAGACCTCCCTGAGTCAGGCCAAAACTGAAATTTTAGCAGCTTGAGGTGGTTGAATGTGTCCCTTGTTTCCTTTGATGAGAGAACAGGATACATGCTTTGCACAATGGGTGATGTCTATAGGATTACAGCCCCACATGCTGCAACCAACGCTTCATCCTGGTGTGCAGGAGTAAATGAAATAACAGCCATCATTCTAATTACTCTGTGCTAATTGGGCTGCATTCAGGCTTCATTGATGATGCTGTTATGCTGCAAGAAAACAATGGCAGCATATGTACTTACCTTGCTCTACTTATCCTATGATTATTCTCTGTTAGTACAGAAACATCCTGAAAGTATCAGCCTGCACACAAATGAGCCCATGGCATGGACCAGTGGAAGTTCAGCCCTGGAGCACATCCATCCTGCCTTGTTCAGCATCCAATGCAAGATTGGGGACACCAGAGCAGCTTCTATCTTGTGTGGGGCTTAGCTTGTAATAGCATTTGCAGTCTTGTGTTTCCTCACATAAAACAGTTCTGTATTCCCACTCAATCCATCCTGGTGTCTGATGGCATCTCCAGTGCAGTTCCACCGTGGCCTCTGAAGTTGTGCTGCCTGGGGGAGCATCACCTCAAAACCTGCACCCAGCACTGCTCCTGTGCCTGTGCCTGTGCCTGCCAATCAGCTCCAGCCTAAATTTGACAAGGAGGAGGAGTGCACACCGTGCCTGGTTGCTCACTGCTGCTTTGGGAGCAGGAGTATGACTTGTTCTTTACTGTAAACTGGACTCAGACATTTGCATACTGTTTTTTACAGTAGTATCTAATATACTGAAAGCTGCTGGAGTCATTACAAAATCATCAGTGCTCATTCCAGTGTGATATATTCTGTTTGTCTAGCTGGCTGTTTTCCTACCATGTGTATTTATTGAAGCTGGCTGAGTATCTTATTCAGTGATGTTTTTGCTTATTTATTCAAGAATAAGTTCATCAAAATTCAGCCAAGCTTTCTGTCCTCAACACACAGAGATCTAATCGAGCTTTTGAACACACCCATCACAATAGCAACTGAATGCAAAATTCCATGCAATTGAAAAGCTGAATTTAAACTTGATAGGAGCAATGAAAAGAATTCTGCCTCCCCCCAGATCCACCCCGGGAGTTACTCTGTGGGACTGTAATGGCTCTGAGAGGTAAAGGAGGAAATGGCCTAAAGTTGCACCAGGGGAGGTTCAGTTTGGATATTGGGGAAAATGATTTCATAGAAAGGGCTGTCAAGCCCTGGCACAGGCTGCCCAGGGAAGTGGGGGAGTCACCACCCCTCAAAGTGTCCAAAATATGTGTGGATCTGGCACTTGGAGACAGGGATTAGTGGGGAAAATCCTGGTGGTGCTGGTTGGCGATTGGACCAGATGATCCTAAAGGTCTTTTCCAACCTTAATGATTCTGTGATTTTTTCCCACTAAAGCACCAAGTAACTCAAACCACACTCCCATGTGGAGTCCCTGGGGAGTTTCCTGTCTCAGGGCCCATCAACTGGTAAAGTGGTCATGATGTCATGTTCAATATTGTGGTCTCATCAGGGAGACTGATTTGTGTTGCATTAAGCAAGGCAGGGTTGCTAATCTCCACTGAGGTTTACATGGGAAAATTTAAAGCCTATTCCAGTATATTAAATGAGGCTGAAAAGCTTCGATCAATAATTTCCCTTGTATGAAAAATAAGAGATGAAAATGATGGTAGATTGATTCAAAATACTTAATGCCAGATACCAGCTGATGGAAGTACCTTGTAAATAGCATTTTGTACAGTTGCCAATGAATTAGTCTAAATTGTAAGGGTGATTGAAATGTGTTTTATAATGTTCTTCTCCAGTTTAGTGGCCATTTACAAAATTTAGAAGAATATGAAATCCCCAAAGAATAAGTGAGCAGCCAGCAGAACCCAGAGCAGTGAGCAATGGTAGTTTGCAAATGAGATCTTGAAGTACTTTATAAGACAAAAAAGCCAGAGGTCTTTACAAGCAAGAAGAATCAGTGCAAGTAGTGTTTTAAATTTTAAAATGTGTTTTCTAAGTACCTCCTATTTCATCAACTCTCTATTTTACATGGAGATTATCATCTTTGATGTGGAAAGTGAGTGGGATGTGGGTTTTAAAGTTAATTTGGTAATAAAAGAGCACTGCCTTCTCTGAGCAGCCCTGTGCTCAACTGCTGAGGTTTTTGTAAGACTCTCTTATATCTCATCACACTGATTTCTGCATGGAATTAGGAGAATTGTGTTGCTTGTCTGGCTCACTGGGGATGGATGGTGACCTTGGGCAGTGGTGTGATGACTCCTGGGGACAGCCCAAGGTCACAACTAGAAGAAGATGCCTGAAGAGACCTCGGGATTGAAACCAGTCCCATGGTCTGTCACAGAGGGGCCCTGTCTGTGCAGAAGAGCCCTGCAGCCCTCCCCTCCTTCTTAGAAGGCTTTTTTTCTGCTTCCCTGTTGCTCTGTGAACTGTCCCAGGGCTGTTACCTATAGTGTTGGGTTGCTGCAGTGTGGGGCTGCCCCTGTCCTGAGAGATAAGAACCCTCTGGGCAGCCCAGCAGGAGTTACTCCTGAAAGATCCACCTGTACTGTGGGACCTTGGCTTTCATCCAAAGCACTGAGCACCAATTTTCACCTGTGGGCTCTGTGTGGGTGCAATCACCAGCCAAAGGGCTCTTCATTCTGCAAATGTGGGTCTCAACCATTCCAAGAACTTCAGTCTGTGCTGATTTTTTTCTGCTTTAATGTATTGTGGCACTAAGTACTGACATTGGAGCTGATTTCTCTGCTGGCTGAAGCCAAGATTTCCTGCAGACATCCCAGTGGAGCAGCTCTGCTGACACTGAGTGATGGCCAGGCTCCTGCACAGGGGTCACTTGCACTTTTTGTCCCCCAGTGGTGAGCCCTGAGGTTTTCATTTTACATGAGGTTGTGCAAAGTCTGCTTGGACCGGGGCTATTTTGGTTTTTGTTTATCTTCTTGATGAATTTAGTGGGAAAGTCTCTGCTTCAGAGTAGAAGGCTCCAGAGAGAACTCACTGCAGCCTTCCAGTACAGAGGGCTTGTAAAGGAGGGGGAGAGTGACTTTTTACATGGCAGACAGCGATAGGACAGAGGGAATGGTTCAAACGAGTGGGCTGGATTTAGATATTGGGAAGAAATTCTTCTTTGTGAGGGTGGGGAGGCCCTGGCACAGGGTGCCCAGAGAAGCTGTGGCTGCCCCATCCCTGGGAGTGTCCAAGGGCAGGTTGGATCCCCTGGGACAGTGGGAGGTGTCCCTGCCCAGGGCAGGGGGGGTGGTACAAAGGTCTCTTCCAACCCAAACCAGTGTCTCATCCTGTGAAAGTTCTCTTGGGTGGAACTGGCATTTTTAACAAAGCATTTGAGGTGCACTGACAGCATCCTGCTCCATGGTCATATAATCAGGAGGAGAAAGACTGTGCAGCTACTGGTGCCATAAAAGCAATGGCTAGTGATAAGTTTTGTTTTTTACCTTCCTGTATTTTATTGGAATAGAAAGGAGGGGCTGTGGATTGCCCACAGGGTTATGCTGAACACCAGTGCCACAGAAAAAGGGCTAGAAAAGTAATATCTTCTCATGAGTAACAGGAAAACAGTTTGGATTTTTTTTTTT
>VYZS01014210.1:0-15178 GCA_013400695.1 Neodrepanis coruscans | reverse complement strand
AAGAAAAATATTAAAAAAAAAACCAGTTATATACAAATATTGTTATTCCTGTTCCTCAAGATGCCTTCCTATTTGAAGGAAGGTACTTGAATATCAGGAACATGCAAGTTTAAAAGCTTCCCTGCCAGCACCATGATTATTACCACAGGTCTGTTGGGTGCTCAGACCACATTTCAACCAGTTCCTTCCTGATTTCTTTTAATCAGACAGACCAAGCACCAGGCTCCACAGCAGGTGAGCCAGCACATCCTCCGCAAGGACAACCTCATGAGAGAGAAGAGCATTGAAGAGGTGACTGGGTGCAGGGACCAGACTAATCTCCTTGAAAGGAAGATTATTTCTCGTGTGGTTGGAACTTTCCCAGTACTGTTAAAGTGGCACAGTGCATTTTTCAAAAGCAAAAGAATAATAGTGATGTATTTGGTCCTTCAGATAAGTAAGCAAACTGGCTGCTTAGATGGACACTGTATGATATCAAAGACTATGTTCTCCCCGATTTCTATGAACATCTTTAAAGTTTCCCAGATCCATGTACCTCTTCCCCACTGTGGTCTATTTTATTTCTTCTTTGGGGTCAAGTACATCTGTTTCAAATACACAGATCACTACCCAAGCACTTCCAAAGGAAGACAAAAATCTTTCTTATACATGCTATACGTGGCAAGACCTTCTGAAATCACAGAGAACATCACAGAACAATTCAAGAAGTAAAAATCATACATTCACAGCATCTGCAGAATACAAGCCATGGCTACAGCACATCTTGCTACCAGACTGTCAAACTAGAATCCAAGATGTCCCAATGAACCTGTCTCTTCAGGAAAGGAGTACTTTCAAGTGTCAGTGAGATTGAGAGAGAGATGTGAAGCAAAACTGAGCTTCTGGCTGAAGGGACCAAGCTGCAAAGAACTCTCTTCCTCCAAATGACATCTGAAAGCAGGCTTGCAGCAGTCCTTATTACTTGCAGAACCACAGAATAAATCTGGTGCTGGGTGAAAAAACAACCCTCACACCCAGTAACAGCAACAAGACTTCGGCCAGTCTCCTCAGGGCAGAATAAAAACAGTCTCAGTCTCCACTGACATTCACAAGCAAAGTGTCTCTGCTAAAGAACTAGTTTGAATGATGTCACTGATCTGTCCTTCACCGAGATACACAGGTTTGTGAGTAAAGAAACAGACCAAGTCTGCAGTGACTCCACAGGAGTGCTGTGCAAAAAGTTCCGGATCCTCTGAAATTTCAAACTCAACCTGCCCCAAATGACATACAGAAATTTGTTCTGGGACTTAAGTACTTGAGCACTTTTAAAGACTGACCGCTCTTAATGAAGGAGAGAGGGAAGGAAAAGCATCTGAGACAGTGCAGAGCTCCTGGACTCCCCAGGTGCATCCAGATACAGCCACTGGCGAGACAAAGCCCCTGGGCTGGCTGGGTCAGCCCACCCCCTTTGGATGGCACTGCACATCCTAACTCCATCCTGTACTGCCCAGCAAACTCAAATGTGTGTACCCAATAGGGGATAGCCTTTTCTATTTTTTGCACAAGAACCATAGTAGATAAATGACCCCTACAATCTGACCTGCATTAGCTTGATCTCCTTACTTTAGTGCTGATTTCTTGAGGTATTATTATGCTAAATGGTGACACATATGCTATTTGGCAGGGACTTGTCAAACTACATAACACCAGCCATGGAAATGGGAAAAACTCCAAAGAGAACCCATGTGAGAGCAAAATCACTATGATCATTAATTTGTGGTTAAAAACTTAGCTGACTCACTGCATACGTATGTTCTGGAATAACAGCCAGGCAGAGAAAGATACTGTTCAAGAAGGGTACAGTCCATTCAATAGGATGAGCAGAAATCATATTTTACTTAAATAGACTTATCCAAATTACTGAATTAGTTCAACATTATTTTACTGAAGTCATGCACAAATTTAAGTTTTATGCTATTGCTAAGGCAGTGGAAGAAATACGATACTTTCTAGTATATTCTCAGTTGGAGAAAAAAGTTTAATTTTCTGTAAAGATTTGTCAGAGCAATCAAGAATGACTGCAAGCTGAGACAGGCACACAAAGCTTCAATGTTCCCCTTCTGACACTGCAGCCCTACATACTAGCAGAGGTGCCAGCATTCCCACTGGAGGGCTTCTGGGAATAATGTGTCTGTCCACAATGCAAGGAGAGCCCAAGCTCTGCCAGCCCGTATTGTTATGCAGGTCAATCAACATCTGGAGGGCCTCAGCTTGTCCAAAACAGAATTTTTAATTTCCTTCCCCATTCAGTCCCAAGCTAGCCATCAACAAGAGCAGCAGGAGCTATACTGAGAAGACTTTCAAAGTCTGATATTCCCTCTCCTGGGAAGCAAGGGATCCATGCTGTCACAGGCAGCCTACACATCCCTTCATTTACACTTACAGAGTAATGATCCTGGATAAAAGATAGCACATATACTTACCTGCCAAATCCTCTGCTACATGATCTTCAACAGAAACATTACCACTCCCCTCATTCGTTTCCAAGTTTAAACATTCCAGACTTTTAATAAGCGTTTGCTCTTGATGTTTAATTTCTGCTTTTACAAAGCCATTTTCACAGGGGTTCAATTCCATCTGCCTGAAGGGAAGGAATGATAGTTAGTGTATAAAGCATTGCTTGTAAGCTTCTTCCTGCGTATATACACAAATAAGAGTAAGAGAAAAATAGTTGACAGAAATTATAAGCTGTCACAGGCTGCTCTGAGCAAAAGAACTTGTCTAAAATAAGAACCATGCAGCTCTTTGCAGCAAGGAGGATTAAAGACTCAACTTCAGCTTGCAGAGTTAATATATATTTACAATTATCTTTATTAAAAAGATAAATAATCAAAAAAACACATTTACAAAAAAGAAATACACAAACAGCTATTGTAACTAGTAGAATATCCTCTAGTACTTAAAGATATATATCCTTGCCATCTACTTCACAAACCACAGTCTGCTTGACATCAACAATTTTATGAGCTCATGGAATGGAGCCTAAAATGCAGGAAAGAGCGCTGAAGAGGCAGAGAGCTGGCTGATGATTAACCAGTAAGTCACCAAGTGGATTGCTAAGAAAAATAAAAGGGAAAGGGCAAATATGGAAGAGACATGAAGTGGGTGAGCCAGATCCCTTCTGTTGGATCTGCTTTCAAGTATGCACCTCAGAGCGATACAATTCTGCCTCCATCCAACAGTAGTGAAAGTAGAGTAAAAAAGATAAAAGAACAGACACTACCAAAAACAGATTAGAAAGAGATTGACAGTAAAGACTTTTATTATACCTTTCTGTTGAGGTGTGACTGGACAAGACAGAGTGCTTTACCTGAAAGACAGAGGAGGAAGAGTATTCTTTAAAGAAAGGAGACTGTATCATGCATCTCAGACTTCACATTTTATTAAACACAAATTGGAGTCAGCAAAAAAACCTCACTAATTCTCTGACCTGAAGGCAGTATATATTATTATTATATCATTACAATATTGCAAAAATAAGAAAAGGAAAATGAGAAGATTTCTTTCAGAAGCTATCTAGCAATGTGACAAGTCACACACCATAAAGCACACAGCAAAGAAACAAAGCAGTGAGTTTCCTCTGTAATGTTTTCTACTTAAGAAAAAACTCTTAAAGAAACAGAAAAATATGAGGCCAGATACCAGGTATGGTGAAGTAATCTAATTTCTCAGATGCAGTCATGCATCTACCTTCCTACACACACCTTAACCTCCAGTTTGGAAGAGATACTCCAGTTTTGTGTATGTAGTTATAGATCCAGGATTCAAGAAAGTGCCCTTGTCATTAAAAAGATAACCTTATCAGCTCCCATTGGGGTATTACCACAGATCTGATGCTGCAGTAGCTTCGCAGAGTTGTAATTGCTGTTGAGGTTCCACAATGGATGAACTCACCTTAGAGCCAAGGTACTTTGCAACACCACCACCTGCAGCTGGAGCTGCATTAACATTTGAAAGTTAATGTTTAATAACTTTCACCTCTATTTAAGGGCTAAGAGACTGTCACTGCTTATTAAAAAATGGCTCTACCTTGCTTGTAAACCACAAGAAATGGCAGACTATGTCCAGTGTAGGATTATTAGCTATAGTATGGGTAAAAACACATTCCCTATTTCTACAAGTGCTTCTTTACAAAAGGATAGCATCCCTTAGCATCCCTGCCAAGGCTGAGGGAAGAAGATACTGGCCATTACCTTGCTTGTTCTGAGAACTGCTAAATTTGGGGATCCAGGTGGGGTCTGATGCAGTAACTCAGAAATGAAGGCGGTATTTGCAATCTGCATACATTCTTCAAGAGTCTTCAGGAAGGTGTCACAGGTTGATTTTAAGAGAGCTCCCATATCAATCTCACTCTGTGGGAAGAAATCCATTGGAAGAAATGGACTTATCACAGAAGATCAATTTGGAGCAACTAATGTCTATGAAGCCCACAGCTGCTATAGTCATGATTTCTGGTTAACAGGAACTAAAATTAATTGTGTCGGCTGCTCAGAGAACTAGCATCACATATCACTGGGGCTATGGCCCCCTGCAGCACTACCACTCTTGTCAACCTCTCAGTACAACAACCTCAGTATGCCTGTTTTAAAAGCAATGCCTCTTACTCACTTAACTTATTGGTGTTAGAAGTGTATGAGATACTAAGCGTGGCTGCACTCAACAATGGCATTTCAGGAAGCACCACGGATAGTAAAAATGAAATGTAAACAAATCAAATAGACACAGAATGATCTGCAGATAATAGTTTCAAAAATCCCATGAATAAAAAATTACTGCAATTGAAAAAGGGAAGAATGAAGTATTACATTGCCACAATACTCTCCATCTCTGCAAAGTGCAGTTATGGATGTTGAAATGCTTTTAGCAATAAATTTTTCCAGTTAAATGCCAGTAAGAAATAGTTTTTCCCAGATGTATGAAATACGAGCTGGATAAACACCACATTACAGGTTAACACCTGTGAGCTGCAAGTTCTAATAGTGCCTTTTAGTCACTCGTACACCATATCGTGCTCTACACTGTCTGCTTATTCACTGAACGCAGTTTATCAGGTACTTTTACAGAGATGGTTTGCACATACAAATGATTGACCTTCATCTGTTCTGCACCCAAGGACCCATCTCTTCCGTGGAAGCATCCTGGCACTCCACACCCAACTTCTCCAGCAAGTGAAATGCATCCCTCTTCACACATTTCTCTCTTAATGCAAGGGGCAGATCACTGTCATTAGGAGATCCCTCTTAAAAGAGGCTTCTTTGGTCAGGAAGATTTGCAAAGTTTGAAACTTTAACATAAGTGAGGCTCTTTATACTAGGCGGGTCTTCATACCAATTTTGCTTTTTTCATGGTCTGCATCGTCTCTTGACCTTTTACAGACTTTGGTTGTGTTTTGCTGAGCAGGACATTAATGACTCAGGGGCAGACAAATATCCATTTCTTGCAAGTTATCTTTTTCTAAAAGATCCACTATCCAGAAGATCAGCTACTTACAGAGATGTTATTGCCTAGATCAGATATCAGATCTCATCTCTCTCCTTGCTAGCCCATGACAGGGCAAGTTATTTGCAACAATACAGTATTACTTTAAACAAGAACTGTTGTGTGAGCACATTATTTCCCACAGGATCTCTGCAGACAGAGGTTGCAACATTAGGTAACTGTGAGTGAATACTACATTAGCTAACCAGAAAAGTTCACGATGCTCAAGACTTTACAGATGTGGTCTACAATAAAAACAGAGCTGTACCTCTGGTTCTGATACACCAGAAATGCTGGCTTCCTTGGTTTTATGCACTTGCTGAACAAGGAGGTTACAGTACAGTCTAAGTTCAGACATTTTAGTTTTCAAGGCTTCTGTGTTTTCCGTAAACTCTAAAAGTGAAACAAAAGAAGAGTCAAATTTATTGTATTTAATGCAAAACAAGTTGACAACATTTGGCCTTAGTGGGCCTTTTAAATAGGACAAAACCCATATATATAACACTTTTTGGTTCCACAAAGTAGTTTAAAGGTGCAAGCAATAGCACTGTTTAAGTAGAGTTGTAGGTAGAAAACAGTGGACATAGAATATGCATCCTGTCCAACACAAAGGGATTCATTTTATGTATATATACACACACTTGAAACACAGATGTAGTTGGAAGAGACTTTTGAAGATCAGATAGTTCCACTCTCCGGTTCAAAGCAGTAAGCCAGAGCAAGTTACTCAGGGCCATGTCTAGTCAGATTTAGAACACTGTCAAGGATGAGGACTCCACAACCACTCTCTGTACAACCTTTCAGTACTTCCTCTTGCTCACAATATTAGCATTTTTGCTTATGTCTCAGTGGAGTTGCTTGTATTAAAATTTATGCACATTTCCTCTTGCTCATTCACTGGGAAGGCTCTGCCTCCATCTTTTTTTTTATGCTCTCCCATAAGATATTCCTTTAATCATCTTAGTGGCCTTTTGCTGGACTCACTCCAGTATATCCATATGTTTCCTGTGCTGCAGAGCACAGAACTGAGCAGACTAATCCAGATAAGATTAGCAGTCAATCTGAGATTTTTCAGAAGTATTTTTTTACATTAGAGTCCCAGAATTACAAAATAAATTGTCTGTTAATAATACTAATGTGGTTTAGTTTTGCAAATACATCAGTAGCTTTTAACCCTGTGTTAGTGTATGTCATCTCATAGATGTAACTCTGTTCTGCTTCTAGGCACTATGCATCAGATTCATGCTTTGTTTAGGACCCTACAGTAGCATCTTCTGCTTAGTTCTGATTCAGTTTGAACCAGTAGATGCAAAGTCTTGCAAAGACACACATAAGACTAAAGGGAGAAGCAATTCCTCACCTCAGGGAAAGAAAGTGCTCACCACCTCATGCATTTGCTCAGGACATTAACAGTAATTTGCTGTTTTCCCATCTTCTGCATAGTCATTGTGCTGAAGTTACACAAGGTATGAGGTCTCACACTGAACATGAATAACACCATGATTGTAAGCAACAGGGGTTTTTCACTGGGGTGAAAGCAAAGAGGTAAGTGAATTAACTGTCATAGCCTGACCATGATCGGGTTTAAGTTTCAAATACTAGTATGCACATTTGGAACCAAGTGCAAACCTCTTCATAAGTGCCATAAGATTTTCAAAATGCATAAGACAGCCCAGTCAGAACATGGAAGGAAAGAGTCTGAGGAACTCCAAAGCTCAAGGGACACTGGTATGAGAGGCTGGATCATCATACTTAGCTGTACAAGCTGGGGGTCTTACATTCTTGTAGAGTCTGCATCTAGTGACCCATAGCCAGGAGCTACTTACTCATTCTACTTACAGAACCCATCAGCATATGGTTTTCAAATTATTTATACACAGAATATTTTAAGAAAAGGGCAAAGTTTTCAAATCCTGCCCTGAGAGTTAACACCTGAGATTTCTAGCTGATGTTCCCACATTCCTTGGCTTTTAGCAGCACTGAAGACCTGAAGAGCAGGTTGGACACTGAACTCACATATGGACTTTGTCATCTTTCTGAGGACATATATAAGGGCAAGGATGAGGAAATAAAAAGCAAACACTATGTGCCAGCAAAACGGTTTTCTTGCCTTTTTCCTTCTGTGTCCTGCTGTCAGTCAGACAGGCTTTGGCACTTCCTAGTGCAACCAGCCACTTTTGCCTTTCAACTGCATTTCTTGCCTTCAGATAGAAGTATTGCTCCCCCGGGATAATCAGGTCCATTCGTGTGTTATCTGCAGGATGAACTGAAAGCAACATAGATTTCAGACCAGTTCCTCAGCCCTTCCCAGCCCAACGAAATATGTTATATCCCAGGTCAAACAGTAATGAAAGATGAGGAATATACATCCCCAACTTTCTCTGCTCCGTTTTATGACTTCTCTTCCAAGCTGAGGAATGTACAGGACACACATGTATACAGACGTGGGACAAAAGGGTATGAAAGCCAGTTTTGTGACCAGTATAATCTGGGAGCATTTATGTAGTGGGCATTTTCTTCTGGCAAGCCCCTCTTTCAGGCTTCCAGCCCGTAACTGAAGTTCAAAGATGTGGCAAGTTATCCAATATGAATGAGCAGACCTAGTACTGAAGTTCATTATTCATGTTTCCAGCTTCAGATTTGTGCTTATAAGGAGCCATTTGAAGCTGTGTGATGTTCCCCCACAGCTCATGAAAAACAGTGACCCACCTGCATATAGAATACCCATGATATTAGAGACTTGCTGCTCTGTCAACATACTCAAAATACGATGGAGTAAAAACTGGCGTATAGATCAAGTTACTCAGTTACTACAAATACATAATAAAGAAATCAATTTGCCAAATAGCTCTTGTCACCTGAAATCTCATCTTAAATGAAATATTATTAGACAAATTTCATGCAGCTGAGTGTTACTGTATCTTAGTTACCTTGAATTTCACAAACAGCCATTTGGATGCTTCCCTTACAACCCTTCCAGGCATCTTCCTGAGAGTCATAATAGGACAGGATGCCACCACAGAGAAGAAACCATCGGGGCTGCCAGCCTGAAAAATAAAACTGCATTTCTCAGTTATTTCTCTCCCTGCAACTGCACCATGTCTTCAACTTGGGACTTGCAGCAAATAAGGCCCCAAAGATTCTCAGCCCCCCTGGAAAATTAATCCCTTTGATGTAGTAAGATTTGTGGAAAGGTCTGGATTTTGTACACCATATCCCTGCTTGCTGGCACCTACATGTCCTTTCTGCAGGCAGCTGGACCACAGTAGTATGTGTCAGAGATGCCATATGTCATTTGCAGTAGTTTTGGCAACATGGCATCACTGACTCATTCTCTCTTCCAAAACCACCTTCTCAGTTCACCACCCTTCAATTCCTTCCATCACTCCTCAACCTACCTTTTCACTCTTCACAAAAGCCACCCCAGCTGTCTTGCCTTACAAGTCTTCCTCCCTTACAGGAAGGGCTAGCCAAGTTATCTTGAAAAACAACGGGTAAGAAACTCCTGAAAATCAACAGGAGAGAACAGAGGCGGATGTGTTGATTTCTGAACACTATCTTTCAATGAAGCAGTTTTCAACAGCTCTTGAAATTCCTGTGCTCTCCACATAAAAAGCAGTCTTGAATTACTGACTTGCACTTCTCAGAGAATAACCAAAACACAAGGATAGACCCACACCAGTAGCCCTGAGTACACTTTTGCCCACCCTGCTGCCCAACTTCAGGGTTTTCTACTTTTGGAAGTACTACAGCAGTATGAAAAGATAAAAGCAAACCAGACATGACAGCTGCCATTTGTGTCTAATTAAAAACTACAAGCTCATTAACTTCAGAAGAAATGAGGCAGCAACGTCACTGGAGAAAAGCAGCTCTCATTATTGAGCTGCAACAAGCTTCCCTGGCCACGACCAAGGGAGTGAGATTCTGAAGCTCCCACACTGTGCAAGCAAACCATCTCTGGGAAAGACACTTGGAAAAGACCATGTGGCTCCTACAGGTTTTTGCAAAGGGGCCTCGCTCCTGCTGTCCCCTGCACCAGGGCTCTGCCAACCAGCACTGCACTGCAGGAGCCCAGGCTGGGCTTGGACTGATACCAGGTTGGAGGAATGACAGCTCCTTAACAGCTAGAGAATGATTCCATAGGCTACTGCTGAAACCAAGCACAATTCAGTTTAAGGTCAGAAAGCCTTAAAGCCTCAGACTAACAGTAGGAACACGGTTTTCCAGTTTTTTTAAACAAGAAGTACCACTGTGTCCCGGCCAACCTGGTCTATAGATTGCTGAACCTTGTGGGGTGGCTGGAAACAAATACTTTTATCATACCCTTCCAGAGCTCTTCTATTATTTCCTAAAAGAATATAAAAACATGAAAAAGCCAAAGTATTCTGAATGTTTCTTTACTTTATATGAAGGGGAACAAAATCACAAGAATGAGAGGAAAAAAAACTGGACACAGCAAGACTGATTTTTATTTGTCTTGCCTCCAAAATAAAGAAACTATCCTAAAAGTCACTATTGATATGTAGGAACTCACAAAAAAAAGGAAGTGATTGTTCAGCAGAGAGAAGCAGTTAATTGCTTCAGACACTCAATGGCACAGAACCAATCCTTTAAATAATGCACAGTGCCACAGTCAATACAAGCCTCTAATTCAGTCTGGAGATCCTGCTGCTGCACATGAATCATTTCAGCCGTGGTCCTACAGCTTACAATTGCAGCTGATGCTCAACCAAACTGCATCCCATCAATCAAAGGCTGTGCAATCAATTAGCCAACATACAAAAGCACTCTGCGTCCATCACTTTGGAGACTGGTTAAAAATATGATATAAGTCAATATATTTTGTTGAGGTTTTTATTTGGTTGGGGTTTTTTGTTTCTGGGTCTTGTTTTATAGAGGGGGACACAACAACCATCTGTCTTTCTTTAAAAAAAAGACTAGGACAGAAAATTGTTACCTAAGACAGCATATATTTTCAGAACGGAATTGTTACACTAATAAAAAAAAAGTGTAAAAGGAAACCAATTTAAAAAAAAAGAATCACAGCAAGGTTCTGTTAGAAGACGCACTAACCACCTGGTACTCGCTGACATTGAGTCAGCAGCCATGGGAAGGTTATCCTAAACAACCAGCTAAAAATAATGTGTGGCTGACAAATCATGGGCACAGCAACAGGGATACAATCTTTAATAACAGGAGCTTCTCTTCTGTTAATAAGACAAGCAGAGGAAAAAAAAAATAACAAAAAACAAAGCAGCAAGAAGGTACTCAGACACTTCCACAAACATAAGTCTTGGGTTTATTCAGTGTTATTTTGTTCCCATAAACTGTCATAGGAATGCTGCAATTTTGGAACTGAGCATTCAGACTTCACCCCATATAGAAAGGTAAAGCTGAACCTTTTAAGGTCTTACTGTTACCAGCACTAACACAACTTTGAAGAAGAATTTACACCATTTATACTGGTGGTGCATAGGCAAGAAAAAAAACAGCTCATACTTCCCACAGCTCGTTTTAGAGCCATGGTGCCACTAACAGTAAAAGCTGACCTTGCAGGGGAAAGATATGTACAAAAAAAGACAATAAAATGCAAAGTGATTAGTAGCTTAAGATCTCAGCCATAGAAGAGAGCAAAGAGATTGCAAGCAACTTCACAGACACTGCTTAGGGTACATATTGCACTTCTGCGTGAAACTTACAGTTAGTGCCTGCAGTACCTGAAGATCTGATATTGTCCACTACCAGAAGAGATATTTAAACAGTCTACACCTTCTAAGGAGCCACTATTTCTCCAGAAGTTTGCAAAGACTGAACGATCTGCCTACCTCCACCATTACACTTCAAGAAATCTGGATGTAGCTATCACTGAGCAAACTTGACANCCAATTTAAAAAAAAAGAATCACAGCAAGGTTCTGTTAGAAGACGCACTAACCACCTGGTACTCGCTGACATTGAGTCAGCAGCCATGGGAAGGTTATCCTAAACAACCAGCTAAAAATAATGTGTGGCTGACAAATCATGGGCACAGCAACAGGGATACAATCTTTAATAACAGGAGCTTCTCTTCTGTTAATAAGACAAGCAGAGGAAAAAAAAAATAACAAAAAACAAAGCAGCAAGAAGGTACTCAGACACTTCCACAAACATAAGTCTTGGGTTTATTCAGTGTTATTTTGTTCCCATAAACTGTCATAGGAATGCTGCAATTTTGGAACTGAGCATTCAGACTTCACCCCATATAGAAAGGTAAAGCTGAACCTTTTAAGGTCTTACTGTTACCAGCACTAACACAACTTTGAAGAAGAATTTACACCATTTATACTGGTGGTGCATAGGCAAGAAAAAAAACAGCTCATACTTCCCACAGCTCGTTTTAGAGCCATGGTGCCACTAACAGTAAAAGCTGACCTTGCAGGGGAAAGATATGTACAAAAAAAGACAATAAAATGCAAAGTGATTAGTAGCTTAAGATCTCAGCCATAGAAGAGAGCAAAGAGATTGCAAGCAACTTCACAGACACTGCTTAGGGTACATATTGCACTTCTGCGTGAAACTTACAGTTAGTGCCTGCAGTACCTGAAGATCTGATATTGTCCACTACCAGAAGAGATATTTAAACAGTCTACACCTTCTAAGGAGCCACTATTTCTCCAGAAGTTTGCAAAGACTGAACGATCTGCCTACCTCCACCATTACACTTCAAGAAATCTGGATGTAGCTATCACTGAGCAAACTTGACATTTCTTGATAACACAGTTGAAATTTGGACATAATTCAAACTTTCATGTTACACAATTCAAACTCCCAACAGCATTCCTTCCAAACTGCCAAGCCTGAAGAAAAGAAAAAACATTTGAAGACATGTAGATCATGTCAGACATCCACAAAGCTAAACCACCTGGGAGAATTACATACTCAAGAAGTCAAAACAATGACCTGGAAAGTAAGTTGCAATTAAGAGACGCCAGTTCCAGTTGCATTTCTAAAAGGCATAAAGGCCAGGCACCAAGGTTTTTATTATTGCTCGCTTTCCATTAGAATTATGTAACACCACATGCTTACTGATTTCTTAAGCTTAAGCACAGGCTTTTATAAACCTTGGACTTCTCTGACCCTAATTCAGACTTTAAGTGCAGGTAGGAGATAATTATGAATTTTGCATGTTACGACACCATTCGCCTAATAGGAGGAGTTAAAGTCTTCATTACATCCTTACTGCTAATATCATAGGAGAGATCCAAGACTTAGCCAAAGGTGGCAGAGCAGGGGTGGATCCCTGTTTTTCTGTGCAGAGTCACAAGAGAGTCCCAGAGCAGGTGCCCTGATAGTCATAGACATCTCAGAGGGAGAACAAGCAATATCCACCGTTTCACCCCATTCTGAGCAAACGTAAACTGTGCCATGTGTTCATCATACCACGACCTATCACTTTATCTCCCAGTGCCCAAGGGCAGAAGGAACACAGCTTCTGCACAGGGCTACGTCAGTGACTGACAGCTGGACAGGAACTGATGAAAACTCGGGTGTAATAGGCCAAGACAGTGCTGGTGTCTTGTGAAAAGCCCAGAAGGACCACTGCCGGTCTTAATGAGCCAACATCCACTGGACGAGGACTTCCCAGGGGAATTAAGGCTATGGCAATCTTCATGTCACAAGTGGACATAACACCTGTTTTCAAGATCTCAGCATGCTTGCGATTTCAACTACTGGGCAGCCACGCTAAATATTACAATCCAGTTTGTGACAGCAATGATTGTCAAAGTTCAGTTCACATGGCCGCATGTTTCATGTTGTCAGTCATCACCAGGCTTCTTCTCAGGAAAAGCAACTAGCAAAAAAGTATCTTACACAGATGAAACTTGAAACTTCCCCGCCTTTCGATCATTCAAGGAACAGAAGTAATACCACTAGGTGGTCAGTTATCTTGATATAAGCAATTTTGCACCTAAAACTCCTGTCTGCTTTTTCCAAACTGCCTCCTGAGGCTACCTAGTATTTGGGGGGGGAAGAGGGGGCAATCCCAGGTGCTAGAATACACTTTGCAGCTTAATTCTATAGCAAAACAATTTGACAGGATAAAAATCCTATCTGTATCAATGAGGGACACCAGAAAGGAAGACAAGAGTGTGTGACAATCTATGTCTCTCTGCTGAGCTATTATACTCTCATCTAGAGAGCAGCTTCTAGAAATGCCCATATTGCAATTTTACTCAGGTTATGTGCATTTAACAGCAGGAATCAATACCAAAAGCCCCTGAAGGTAATGAAGTTAACAGATTTAGCAGTTTAACAATGGTATCACTTTTTAGAGTACTTGTTCGAGGAACACTAGAAGTTCAAGTTGAGGAAGCAACAGATAGAACTGGCTTTAAGACAACGACCTTCTCCCATATTTTTTTCAGAGGGGTTCCACAAAGTCCACCTTTGTTTCAATCACAACTGTTATGGCAATTCTAGCAGCATGCAAAAAGCATCCTGCCATCACAGGGCAATTAGGTTTGTTTGCAAATGATTTTATGCCAGTGACTAGCCAAGGCACAATAAACCAGCCATAAGGCATTTTTGAAGAGGACACAGAGAAAGGATGAAAGGCAGAAAAGGGATTGTGGTGAATGATGGAGGCAAAAGTTCAATAATCCAGGCCACTGCTCAGACGCACTAATTTAAGTCATACAAAGCTCCTGGGAGTTTTCCTCCTCTGTTTATACTTCCCAGCCCCAGCAAACAACTGCTCCTCTCTCTGCCTCCTGGGGTGGTTATCAGGCCAGACTAAGCCAATGCAATAAATTTATGTAAGCACATACAGATACCAAAGGATAGTATCTTCACCATCAGTCCACCACACCTCTTGCTTCTGTCCTATCCAGCTGTTCCCTGTGATCACTCACTCACTTCAGTGCAGGACTGAATGCAGAGGCACCGGTACTGCAGCATACCTGGCAGGGAACACTGCACCGTGTAGGCTCTGCAGCATCGCTCTCACACTTACAGAGGAGAGAGGGGACACCGATTTCCATTCCTGCAGCCTCATCAAACTTTTCCACTGCAAGGACATTACTCAATTCCAAAAAGGCTGGGCAAAAGCAAGATCACTACATGAAGAAAAACAGGAGGGAAAGGGAAGAAAACCATGAGAAAGAAGGTCGAACCATATAAATGCAACAAAGTAAAATCTAAGGAGAATTAAATTAACTAGTCCCTGAAGCATCCTGTATGAAAAGTGTAGCCAGAATGCGGTTAAGACTTGGACATCCATCAAAACCAACACCTGGACTTTGAAAGCAGCTGCAGCCAGTAACAGAAGGCAGATCATTGCCCTAAAGGCAACAGAAACTTCAGCTGTCTAGGTCCACCTCCACAAAAGCCAGACTTCTGATTTTATACGATCAGAACTTGGACTATATCCAGAGGCTAAAACAAAGGGGAAACTATAAAAAGCTTTTTAGAATCAAATTTTTATCTAAGTGTGAAGTTTTTGATTACTTCCTCCATCTCTGGAAACAGAGAACCTTATTTGCAGACCTTGATATCAACTGGAAGTGCATGTGTCTTCCATCCAAAATGGTCAGATTTCTTTAACTCCCAAAACAAAGACTCGCTCTAAGCAATATTAAGTGCATCCAGGTTCAAGATAATAATAAAATATAATAAAAATAAAT
>VYZS01014151.1:0-38204 GCA_013400695.1 Neodrepanis coruscans | reverse complement strand
GTGTATTTGCTTCTGTAACTTTGAAGAAAGAGTAGCCACAGAGTAGGTGGAGGTGCCTGCAGAGAATTTGCTGCAGCACAGAACTGGTTTGACAGGAGTCTTGCAGACACAAAACATTTTTCTTTCAGTCATTCTTCCTGGAGTTAGTTCAGGGAGTTGTGCACCTAAGGGTGAGAAGCTACAAAAGCTGGGAAGCTTAGTTTTCTTTTGATCTATCAGTGACAGGAAGGTATGAAAATCACGTCTGTCCTAACAAAATCCTGAGGGACACATGCAACCAAATTCACTGACTTTGGATAATGTCCCCTGTAAGGAGTTCGTTTAATTTAGAACCATTTGATTTCAGTTTAAAATACAGTTTTTATTACTTTTACCTTTATATTTGTACCAGCTCTTTTGCCCTATTTATAAAGTGTTCTGCAGCTAATGAATATGGAATGTTCACTAAAACGTGAATAGTCAAATACTGAAGAGGAAACAACCCCTAATGTAGGTAACTTATAAATAGTAAAATTAAAAAGTGTCTATAGAACAGCTTCCTAATCAGTAAAAAAAAAAATAAAAAAAAATCACAACATTCCAGCCAATAATACTCTGAATTTCTTTTCAGGAAAAGTTCTGGAAAGTACAAATGCAAACCAAGGTCACAACAGATTATTTAAATCAGAGTTCAAGTAGGTACTTTGAAATCAAAGTGGTTTAACCAGCTCGTCCTGGGTATTGAATCTCAGATTTGTGTGGGAGAAAGATCATTTTTTTTTTTTCCTGGCATAGAAAACTGTCTGGGAGAAATCTGTGAGGTCAAGAATGCACGTAGACATTTGCTGTGTAGCTGGGAGCTGGGATGGAGCGGTGTAGGAGGAACCACAGGTGGGGCAAATTCTGAGACCCAGTGGGTTTGGCCATGGGATGGGAATGTGTCTGTGCTTGTCCAGCTGCCCTGCGTGCAGGAGCCCTGGGGTGAGGGAGCTGTCTGCCTTCTATCCCTCTGTGCCCTGGGATCCAGCCTGCCACTTAGGAGTGTCCATGGGGGAAAAGGGAGAGTGCCAATCTGGGGGAAGGTCCAGGCCTCCAGCCCCCCAGGAGAAATGCCTTTTTTAATGGTGATTCATTTAAAATTCTGGTTTGGCTGTTGATGTCATTAACGGCCTGTCAGGCTTTTCATCCCTCACGGGAGATTTGTCACTTGGTTTAGCTTGGAGCATGACAGGCACTAATAACAGTCACTGACATAATGGACTCTTTCTTTCATTGCAGCTTTTACATATTTTTGGAGCCACTGGGTTATTAGTTTGTTCTTGCTTTTTAATACAGATGAAGCTTTATGGAATTTTTCAGGTCCTTTCCAGGAGTTGTATGTGTTCAAGTTGTAAGAATCAGACTGGAGATGCTGAAGGAAGCAAGATTTAAAAAAAAAAAACCAAGAGAGGAATCTCCACAAAATACTCTTCAGAACATTGTTGCCCCACCAGAATGAGAGTTTAGTTTTTTAAGCACAGCATGCTGCTGTTCATTTTTGGATGTTAGCAGAAGTTAGTGGATACCCAGTGTTTTGAAAAGGAGTCCCTCTGGGTGGAATTTTGAAACTGAGCCTGAGAAAGAGAATGGTCAGGGTGTCTGACAATACCCATATCTTGTGTATGTGATGCTGTAGTTCTAGGTGTCACCTGGGATGTTTGGTTTTGTTGTTCTAGCAGCACACCCTAAATCCTTAGTAGGGTACTAAGCTGTAAACCCTTTGGAAGGCTGGGTTCTGTTTTAGGGATTAGGATACAGCTTACCTCCCAGGTTCAGGAGGGAATCTTTTAAACAGTAACAGTCTGTCTGTGGAATCTTTCTGAGAAATGAAAAACTGAATTTCCTGAAGGATGAAAATGTTGGTCTTCCCTCTCACTGTCTGTGTCCAGGATGCCGATGAAAAGAAAAAGCTCAGAGGATGCAAACTTTTCAACAGTTGAAATACACAGTGTCTAATGCTCCAGCTCCATTTCTGGAAAAATAAAACCCTGCAGTTAAATAGTAATGGTTGTTACATCTGCTCAACCTTGTAGACTGGCTCAGCAGGTCCAGGGTGGCCACACACTGATGTTCAAAGTGTTACCAGGAGGTGAATGGTGTGGTGGAAGGAGAAAGTCTGTACAAAATCAAATCAGTGGTGTCAGGAGCCCACTGAATAGTGAAGCTGCTTTCTTCAGACAGTGTTCAAAAGTATGTGAAACAAGCTGCTTGTGGTCTGTTTGCAGCCCCTTGGGCTGAGCAGGGAATCACGGTTGCTCCTTGTTTGTGTGATCCCAAGGAGTGTATTGATTATCTTTGTGCAGGAAATAAAATGCAGTCAGGATATGGGAACAGCAGATAGAGCATCCTGCTGCTGCTGGGGAGGAGTTGTGGTCACCTGGGCACACTGCAAAGCAGTTCTGTTCACTGGAGTTAATCAGCTGCAGAAACAGTCCTAAGTGATTTTTTCGCCCTGAATTCTTACTGTTTAAGGCATGAAAATACTGCATGTGAAAATTTATAGGGTTTTCTGCAATCCTGTTTTAGAAACAAGGCATTGAAATTGAAGTTCTTGTTATTTTAGTTTGTCTGTAGTACAGACTGTGTACAGTGCTATACAGAAATTGAACCCTGGAAACAGTAATATTCCTTATCTGGGGGTTCCTTAGACATGTTTGCTTAGGGGTCCCAAGTTAAATCCCTTCAGGTGAGTGTAGTGTTTTGCAGGCAGGTGGGGTGTGGTGACATGCAGAGCAGTTCTTTTGGGGCCAGCGGAGAGTGAGGAATAACCAACCCTACTCAGCTCCTGGTGCTGGTGTTTTGGCTGCCTTTGTGTTTCAGAGTATTGTGTAATTTTCTTGTCAGAAAGCAAAGCACGTGGCAGGCAGTCAACAGCCCTTCACATAAGGACCACATTTGAAGCATTCCAGGGTGTTTCCAGGTACAGCAATGTGCTGTGGATGTGCAGAAGTGCATTTGAGGTGACCAGACCTGTTGTAGTGCCTGGCTTCCCCTGAGAAATGACATCATGGGACCTTCTGAGTGTGCTCAGTGAGTCGAGCTGAGACTGCCCCTGGTCGGGGTGATGAAAATCTTTATGGCTCAATAGTGACCCAGCTCAGTGTAAGCACCCATGCAGAGGCCCTGTGTCAGGAGTTGCCCCAGGCTGCCTCTGTGCCTGGATTCCAAATGCCAGGAAATTTACACTGGGAGTTGTTCCCACATTATAGATTTGTTGGAACTAGGTGGGGTTTCCCTTGAGCAAATGGATGTGGAAGGTGACTGCTTCAGATTATCTCTGGAAGGAAAAGGGACAGCTCCAATCTCTGCTGGCATGTCTAACTGCCAAGCTTGCATAAAAGGGAAAAGTGTCCTCAGCAGCAACCTGAGAGATGGATTAAAATGCCAGTGAAGCTTGAGCTGTCTTTGCTCGATGAAGAGCTTCATTTAATTGCCTGGAGACAGTGAAACATCATCAAGATGCGGAAGGTGTTTTGAAATGGATTTATAGTATTTTTGGTAAGAGCTGTGAAGGATTTCACTGTAAATTTATTCCCCTGTTCCACTGGAGAACAGATACAAGAGATCCTGAATGTCTAACAGTGCTGTATTTTCAGTAGGGAATGTGTTTAGTTCCCTTACAGGAGCCCCAGAGGTGGCCTTCCCATTTCTGCAGAGCTCGGTGCTGCACAGTAACACCCCAGTGTTCAGTGTGACTGAGCTAATCAGCCTCGAGGACATGAGCTCACTGCCTCATGAGGGTCACTCCTGCCTGGTGGGGGCCTGAGCTCATCCTTTCAGAAGCAAAGCAGAAAGATCATTGCAGTGTGTCTTGGAGATAGAGCTCTGGAAACCCGGGCATCTTCCCGAATGATGATGGTCCAGCTTTTTATGCACTTTGTAGTACTTTTTTTTTCCCCTTCATTTTAGTGAGAAGTTTAATTCTGCCTAAATATTGAAGAACTGAACGGATGACCCACGTTTTTCATAACAAGGGTGACTAAACTCTATAGCCACTGCATGTATAAATTATTACTTGGCCATGTCTTACATGAATAAAAGGAAACTGATTTCACCCTCTTTTATCTCTGAAATTACCGGCATAGATTACGTTGTGCTGAGTTCTTTGACTCTTCAGATTCCTTTCATTAGTGGGATTTTATTTCTTTCAGTTAACAAAGGAACAAAGATTTAAAGGTGTGGGTGCTTTGGAGATGCAGGTGCTTTAAAATGTTCCAGGATCAGAATAATTCTAGTCAAAGTTTTCAGTCTCCTGTTTTCAGCAACTGTCAGGCCAGCTCATGGGAGCACTGGGAGCAGGCTGGTGTCCCATTCCTGGGAGCTGTGCTGTCCCCTGGTCCTTGCTGTGCCATGGCCAGGAGCACCACCTGCAGCTGCTGGCACCAGACTCCTCATGTGCTGCTGTCACACACCTGATGCTGAAGACATGTAGTCCATAGTCCCCCTGAGGTTTTTAATTTCCTGAACTTTACAGAAAACCAAAGGGCTGGGGAAATTGGAGTTAATTGTGGCTGTATCTGAAGCCTTGATGTGTCTCTTCAAATGCAAGATTTCTGCTTCAGTGCTTTGAAGAATATGAAGACTCATGTTCTTTACTTCAGAACTGCAGTTGCAACATCAAAAGGCAGTAAACTATGTAATCAGAATCCTTGGGGAGGGTGTTCATAAACCCTCTGGTGAGGAAAAGCAGAGAAAGACATTTCCTTCTGGTGCCTGTGCTGAGGATTTTTGTAAGGAGGACCTTTCTTTCTCAACTCACATGTTCCTGCTTGAGACCATGTAATTGTCATGAGATAGAGGAAGTGATTTCTTAGCAGATAAAGGTTGTGACTGTTTTGGTGGTTCACAAACCACCTTTTGTAACTCTTTTTAGCCTGGAGAGAGTGCCTATTGAGGGTCATGTGGTGGGGTTGGACAGAGACCCAGGGAGGGAGTGCAGAAGGAACAGGGCTGGAGTGTAACACTATAGTCATGTTAGAGGTTGGAAAAAGCAGGGAACTCTCTTAACTCTTCATTCCAATATCATGTTCCCTGGGCCAGATCGCTGTCAGACACCCATTATAAGCCTTCCAGGTCTGTAGGGATTTGTAGCTGTGCAAATCCACCCACTGGAGGGGAAACTGAACAGCAGCTTTGCTGTACCTTCTCTGCCCTAAGGAGTGGAGTTCTGCTGAACTGAGGGCCGTGTTTTGGGTTCTCTCAGACTGAAGGTGGCATGCCACATGTGTTACTGAAATTCCTCCCTTTGTTCTCTCCTTTATTCAGTAACTACAATTTCGCCAGAAAGCCAATTTTTTATTTTTTCTAGTTGTTCTGCTGTGGACTGAGTTAAAATCTTGTGCTTTTCTTGGGGCTGTCAAGAGATGATCCTTTTCCTCACATATGCAGGGTAGCTGCAGCACAGAGACCTGGGGTGCTCCTGGGGGAATTGGTGGTCTGCAGACCTTAAATGCCCACAGGGAGGCCTGGGAATGGGTCCTTGTACTTGGATGGTTTCACAGTAAAGTGATCAGCTGTTAGAGGCAACGTAAAAAAAAAATCTGTGTGTGTGATCTGCTAAAAGAGAGGGGCCTGCATTTGCTGTCTGAGGAGGTTTCACTGGGACATGTGAGTGGGCAGGCAGTTCACTTGTATTTTTAACTAAACAGCTACATTTGTTATCTTAGAAGCCTGCATTAATAATAACATCAATGCTGAAGGGAGAGCTCCCTAATTAACTGAAATATCTTGGTGCTGGGAAAGACGTTCTATTTGTTGGGACAGCCCAACCCTGGACAACCCCAAAGTGGGATTTGTGAAGGGCTTGTTTTTTAAGAAGTACATCTTTCTGTGTTCTGGTTGTCTTACATATGCATATCAAGTTGGACACCCAACTGAGAGATGCAATGTCAAACAAGTTTTTTTTTAAATCTTGGCTGCAAGATGGGTCAAAGTGTTGGTTGTCAGCTTCTTGAAGCGAGTGGGTTTGTGGTGTAGAAGGTAGGTGAGAATTGTGGCTTCCAGTGTAAAGTTGCCAAGTGCTCACTCAAAGCTGCTGCTGCTGTTTCTGCTCAGAACAAAGAAGCTGAATTTGGAAAAGACCAGTGTGTGGTTGTAGGCATGTGTAGGGAGTAGGTGTGCTTCCCTGCAAGCTGCTGCTGTGACAGTCCCTCCTTCCTGCTGCCTGGGCAGCCCAGCACTGACCAGCAGCCTGCAGCAAAGATAAGGGGCTGGGGGAGGTACATACAGGGGACAAACACACTCCTGCTCATTTGGTAAGGCTGGCAGACTTCCAAAAGACAATTGGCTTGTCTTACCTGACCTACCACAACAGGCTCTAACAGGGCTTTGACAGTGGTGTTTATTGAGTGTGAAAATAGAGACCGTGTTTGTCATAAATTTACAGGGCTGGCTGTCTTTGATCAGACGGATTGCTTTGGCAGAGGACAAAAGTAGCAGAGATTTTAGCAGTGGAAATACCCATTTCTTTAGTTACACACGAGGTTCTGCACTCCAGCAGTGCCAGCATGCTTTGTAAGTTGCCAAGTGGCCTTCCCAGGTTGGATTTGGGTCTTGGAAAGTCTGTGACTGCTGCTGGGTGACCCTGGAAGCAGCGGTAGGGAATGTCCATTTGTCCCTCCTTCACTGCCTTCCAAGTGGTGCATCCTGTGGAATCAGGATTCCCTCCCTTGAAGGAGGCTGGTTACATCTGCACTAAGTGCCCACAGTTATGCCAGCTGTAAAACACAACAGCTTTCTGCAGGAGTTTTTTATGAAAGGCATAATTGGGAGATTCCTCTGGTGTTTCCCTAAAGGATAAATTTCACCTGTGGAAATGACACCCCAGTCGCTTCTGGAGGACTGAGCTACCACATTCTCTGAGGGGCTGAAGTGATAACTGTTGGATGAAAATGGATTTATTATTCCTCTGCCTGCAGTCCAGTAGCAGATAACTGTATCCTGTCCATTGTGTTGCTTGCTAGGATTAGATATTTAAAGTAAGCTGCCAGATGCCTGTAAGATGGTGTTTCCATTTGGTGTTTCATTCTGATATGTAATATTTCTCTCTAAATTCAATGTCTGGGGGTGCTCCATCTTGAAAAAATATTTCTCAAAGTATTTATTGTTCTATCTGAGTTCTGCTTTTGCCAAGTATCCACTTGGCACAAGTATCTACTACCTGTAGATAGTGCACAGTAGTTCATGTTTTAAGTTCTGTGGGCTTTGATTCAATGTTAAGTGTCAACTAAAATGATGGTTTCCACAGTGAAGGAGTCAATAGCAAAGAGAAGACCTGCAGGAAGAGGTGTGAACTTCAGGAGCATGTTTCACTAGTTTATTTTATTTTTTGCTGGAGGAGATTGTGTGTGTTCTCAGCAGTGATGCTATGCAGCAGTTTTCTGCGGTGAGAGAAGAACAAATGCAAGTGGAAATAGAGAATTGAAACAAATGTGGATGAAAGAAAGTTAGGTCTCTTCTCTCTCTGAGTAATACAGAAACTGTCCCAAGGAAAATAAAGGGGAAAACCACAGTGCCCAGAGTCCAGGCACTGGGACTTCTTGGTGCTGTTGTGTGATTGAACAGTTGTTTTTCTTCCATATCCTCATTACCGCATGAAATGAAGTTACAAATAAGCAAGTTGTTTTTTTTTTTTCCCAAGATGTGAAGAATCACAGGGCCCAAAATTAAGAAAGCTCTAAAACCCGAGCCAAACTTTGTGGCTGGTGCTCAAACTCAGGATGTCAGGTGTTAGAAGTTATGAGGGAAGGATGGAAATAATTTTTTTGCCACAGAACGTTTCCATAACATGTGCTCATCTTTAATAGTATAGACTTGAAAAGGTTCAGGGAAGGGCAGTGAGGTGCTGCAGGGGTGGGTTCTGTACAGGGGATGCTTAACTGGTAGTGGGGGACTTCCCAGCCTGGAAAAGGAATGCTTCAGGTTCTGTGTGTGATAGATACTTGTGAAGTGGGTGGTGTGAATGCAGTGTGTGGGCACTAGTTGCTCACTGTCTCTTTCTGTAAATAAAGCCGTTGCATACATTTGGAAATTGGTAGGCAAAAAACCTCCCAAAGCAAACAAACCACCACCTCGTGCAGGATGAGAGCTATGGGGTTTGTGATCACTGGCAGTGGTGGGTTGTGAAACTTTACGTCCAGGGAGGTGAATAGAGCAGAGCTCCAATGGGAGCTGCCAGATGCACAGGTCTGGGGCACAGAAACACTGGGAGCTGGGAGGGAACTGAGGAGAAGTGTAACATCCTCCTGCACCATCCTGCTCCTCCCTGCCCATCTCCAGTGCATCCATCTCTTTAAGGCATGATAGTGGGATATACAACCTTTGGGTTTGACTCTCAGTTCTTACATGCTGGTTTTGTATCCCTTGGGCTTAAAAGGAAAATGTTCTCCAAATGATTTCCTCATCAGGAAAGCCCCATAAGAGTGTTTCACCAGGTAAGGTGTAATACAGAAAGAATTTGAAATACTTGTTCTTTAATTTCATACTTTGCAGTCCTCACTTATCTGAATTTAGCTACTTTGTGGTAGCCAGCTTTCTGCTGCTCTCCTTTCTGCTCACCTCCATGGGCAGCCTCAGGCTCCGAGGAAAGCAGCTCGTCTTCCCAGACTCAAGTGGAGGAAGGGAGGCCAAGTTCTTCCTCACTTTAACAGAAGACAGGGGAGTTTCTTCCCATTCTAACCCTCTCCAGACCATTTTCTGGGTGTCCAGCCACGAACTTGATGAGGTGCCATGGGCACTGTAGGATGAATTCCTGAATTTGTAACTGCACAGCTTGACAGCACCATGGCAGGTGTGGATTTCCTTGAAATCAATCCTTGCCTGCAGCCAGGCTCCACACCTTTTTATGGATTTCTTGGCTCATATCCAGGTTTTTTCTGGATAAGCACGTAAACTAGAGATCTCGAGTTTTTTCTGGCTGGGGTAACACTGAGCCTTGTTGATATTCCATTGAATGTGTGCATGCCACACGTGGTGGGGTAGGAGAATACTTGCCTCCACTTCAGGGAGGGGAGGAGGGCTGTGTCTGTGGCGCAGCAGGATGTTTACTCTGTGGCATCTGTCTTGCCCCTGTCCCTGCTGTGACCGTGATGCCTTGCTTTTCCAGCGAGAGTTCTGCCAGGAGAGCTTACGTTGGAAGTGCATGTTGTATTTTCTGACAGATTTAGGACTGGCGTGCTCTCAGGAGCTGCTCCTTTCCCAGCCCCAGGATTCTGGAGAGAGGAGCTGCAGGGCTGTGCTCTGCTTGCCCAGGCATTCCCTCTGTGTTACCTCTCTTCCAGCTGGGGGCTGCTGAACTTTTGCAAAGTTCACCGAAGTCCTGTTGTTACAAGGTCACACTGAAGGCATTAAGTGGTGTCCCTGCACACAGGGTTGGGAAGAAGCCTGAACTTGGCATTTCTGAAGGTCTGGTCGGCTGGCAGCTCTTCAGTGGTCAGGGAACATCCATTCTGATTTTATGCAGTCATAATTACAGCTTTATAACATCAAAGGTAGCTTTAATCTGTGTGAAGCACTTCTCATATTGTCCTTGCAGAATACTTGGCTAAACTCAAAACAAAACTTAAGTACAGTGTGAATTGCTTAGAACCCTGGTTTCCTCTCCATGCTGGGGCTGTAAAGATCTTCATAAGTGTTTAATTAACCCCTAAACATCTAAGGCTGCTCATTTTACAGATGATCATACCAGCACTGTGGCAGGATTGGGTAAGATGAGCTTTATGATGTTTCACAGTGAGGAATAGCAGACTGGAAGAAGAAAAGCATAGGAAGAAACCCTGTCTAGCTGAAATTACTGTTCCTCTTAAGATCTGAGTTGTACCTGCTGAAAAAAATGATTATTCACTGAAAGGGAAATCTTTTCTTCTGTTCCTTTGAGGCAAAATAATACCCTGACACTTCTCTTTATCCACTGATTTTTTTGAAAGTATTAATTAAAAACTGTTTTAAAAAATCCCAACTTCCTACGTGTGTCTGGAGTCAGTTCCCTGAAATGAATGCTCAGTAAAAATATCTAATAGGTAAAAAGACATTTATTACAAAGCAGCTGGCATAAATTCTGCTCCTAATGAGGATAAAATCCATGTAAACGAATAATTACAGTAAATTGTTGTAATTAGGATTTATTCCTGACAAAGGTCTCATAATTATATAATCAACTTTTGGTGTATTAAGATTTATAGTCTGAACTCCTAATTCCGTTTTATTCCTTCAGAAGCAGGATTTGCTGGGGGAGGAGTGTTTGCAGGAAGCTGACTTGCTGCATGCTCTCTGCTAGAGATGTTTCCAAGCTGCGTCTTGGCGGAGCTGGAAGGCTTCCAGTGAGCTGCTGTAAACCACCAAAATGACTGTAATGTGGGGATCTAATAGTTTGAAGGCATTCCTGGGTGGACACACTGGACCTGAGAGTTTCTGGCTTGAAATTGAAATAGACTTTTTTCCCCTCTCAAGTTTTAAGTAGTTCTGGTGAGAAATAAAAATGTTCTTGTCCCCTTTCCAAGTCAGTGCTCTTTAATGGTAGATTTTAAAGGCTAATTCTTCTTGTGTGCTGTGCACATCCTCTCTGCTTCTACTAGAACTGAAAAAAGCAGCTTTTTTTGCTGTGATTTGGCTCTTTTTGGCTTCAAGACAAGTCCTTCAGCCACTGCAGTCACAACAGTCAGGGCATCCTCAGGCTGGTTTTAATTACAGCAGTGTCTGCAAGTATTGCAGGCTTGCAGGAGAGTTTAGCATCTCATCAGCTGGGGTTTGAATTGACAGACATCCAAGGTGGCTCTGAGGGTTTCCAGGGTTTTTTCCCCTGCATTGTGCTGCAGTGCTGAAGGAGCTTCACTGCTGCAGCACTTGTGTCCCCAGGTTTTCTGTTCAGACTAGGGTTGAATCCATGGAATCAGTTTGTCCTGCATTCCCAGCACGGGTAGAAGCACACACAAAGTCCTGGGACCTGTTCTCCTGCAGGTATCAATTCTCCCCTAAATAGTTCAGATATTAACTCCTGTGGTTTATAGGTGTGAGCAGCTCACAGGCAGCTTCTCAGACCTCTGCAGGTACTGTCAGAATCTAGGACTGGTTGAACCCTTGTTTGTAGTGCAGGGTTTAGGTCTTGATTTCTGCATTATGAATTTAGGACTGGCTTAGCTAGGGTTATTTTGTTTCCTTGTCTGTGAAACAAACCCAGAGCATTGTACTTCTGAACACCAGAGCACTCTCAGAGATGGGTCTTACAGAATGTACATTTATTTTTTGCTTTTCCTTCAGCTTTTTTAGAGCTTCAGATGCACTCAAGGCAATCCTCTTTCCCTCTTTCCTCCTGCTCCCCAACTAATTAAGACTGGGAATTCTGGTACTCAAACCCCGTGGGATTTAATAAGTGTCTTTGAGGCCATTAATGAATCATGATGAATGTGCCCTGTTTTCTGCTCTTCACTAAATATAGAGCAGAGAGTGGGTCATGTCCTCAGCTGTCACTGGCACTCCAGGAACATTCTCAACCAAGTTGTCTTTATAGCTGTGGAGATTTTTGCCTCCACTGTTCCAGCTGAGGGGACTGCTCCTGAACTTTGTGGCTTGAATACTTAGGAACTGGTTTTGAATTCCCAGCCTACAGAGGTGGTGGGTGGTTTAGAACCGTTTGTCCTTTTGTCAGAGAGGCTTGTCCTTAAACCTGAGTATAGCTCCTTTCCTCTTGTCGCTGTTCCTGTGTGAATATACTGACCAATGGTAATGCTGTCCTCTCTCAGCCTGGTTTGGGGAGTCTGAACACACTGGAATCCACTTTTGCATGGTGGCTTTTCAGGTGTAGCTGTTTGCTGCACAGTCCTGTTCACCTGTGCCCAAAGGAGGGGATCCCATGGTGCCGATGCCCAGTGTCCTGTATCTGATCCTATCCAGTGTTTGACTCCATTTCTCTGATGTAAAAAAAGGATAGTACTTAAGCACTCAAGTGTTTAGAGCAGGCTTTATTGAGGATTGCACATTATGTCCTCTGCTGCCTTAAGAAATTGAAATTACATCACTGCAGCCATGCAAAGGAGCAATTGCAGTGTGGCCTGGAACTAACCTGCACTGGGAACTGACTACCTCGGCCTTTTTCTGTTCTCCCTCAGCCTTTTCATATGTTTTTTTAATATAATCACCCATATACATATTTTCGAACACCATCCTGCTGGATGTTGATTAATATATTCTGTGTACAGTTCATCATTTTGTTTTCAATGTTACTTTTTGATTTAGCTGGGGACACCAAATATTTTGCTTTCAATCAACCATTTTATCTGCTAAAAAATTGGAAAGTCTAATGTCCTGCCCACCACAGTAATTAAAGATTGGAAGAAAGATTTGTTGGGCAAATACTGCTCATGGAGTGAAGTAGGAGAAAATATGCCAAATTAAGCTTGTGGCTTAAAAGATTGATTGATTATTTGATTGATTGATGATGCCCTGAAGTTAGTCACCAGTGTCTAAGAAAAATGGTGCTCATTGTTAGGGCATGTGTCCTCTTTCTTGGTAATTGCCTGGAAAATCTTCTAAAGCACCACTCCAGCAGCCACGGTTCAGCTTTTAGGGAAATGAGGGATTTCCTGCCAAGGGTAGATGCTCTGGTTGGCAGCTGCAGGGCTGTACATACACCCCCACCTGTTTGGCTGTGCTGTACACAACAACCATCCATTATCCCCATTATCCCTTTCAGCCCCTGATGGCTTTGGGTCATTCACTGGAGCTTGTGCTGTCAGGACACGCCTGTGGAAGTGCTCCTTGGGTGCTGCTTTGTGTTCCAGGCAGTGCCTTGGGCCTGCCCTTCTTCAGGGCACAGGCAGGGCCAGGGTGTGCTCCCAGCCCTGGGCTGTGGCTGGGGGGCACAGGGGCAGATTGGTTGCCAGGGTGTGGCTGGCAGTGGCCCAAGGTGGCCCCACATCTGTGCCCTGTGGAAGGATTTGCAGCTGCAGCTGGGCCCAACTGCACCGCGTGTAGCCAAGGCTGCTTTTGGGGGTCATGTAAAGCACAACCAGGGCTGACATGCTGGTTCCACAGCTCTGAGCTCTCCTCTCCTTTGTGCCCCACAGGGTGTTTCAAAGATGACCGTATTGTGTTCTGGACGTGGATGTTCTCCACGTACTTCATGGAGAAGTGGGCCCCCCGGCAGGACGACATGCTCTTCTACGTCCGTCGGAAGCTGTCCTACGTCAGCGGGGAGACCACCGAGGGCAAGAAGGTGAGCAGGGGGGTGTTGTCACTGGGGGAGCTGAGCCTGACGTGGCATTGGGTGCTCTGCACACATGGGAAGAGCTGGGAAACCACGGGGAAGGAAAACCACAGCTCTGCCCAGCACAGGGTGTTACACAGAAGGGGACCCATAGGGAACTGCTGTGGTTAACGCTGTGAACCACCAGCAGCATCTGAGTGACCTGCACTGGCACAGGCTTGAGAAAGTCACAAAGTTGGCTTGCTTTTTTGGGAAGCTGGTTTTTGTTTTGCTTTTCACTGATGGTGCTTTATAAACTAGAAGTGTAGATCAGTAAAACGGGAGGAAAAGTGGATGAGGAAGATGGTCACTCTGGTGTTTCTAGAAGAGCTCTGCCTGAGATACTGGAGTATCAGGAATTGACTCCTCTTGGGTACTCAGTGGCAGAATACAAGCAGCCTCCTGGAGCTGGGATGCAGCAGTGACAAACAGTGAAGAAACTGTTGTATTCTCATCATCCACATGTAAGACCCTCTGGCCTCCTTGCAAACAGTCGGGTATCCTAGTGCTGCTGCACAGGAATTTCCCCTTTAGAGATCTGAGAAACTTCTCTACATTCCGTGGCAGTTTTCTTCTTAGGTGGGGGAAACAGAAGGCAAGATGTTTTTACTGGGAATTAAGGAGGTGGCTGCAGAAGGATAAATGGAGGAAGCAAACACTGGGATTGACTTCCTGACACATGTAAATAATTGACACTGTTGTTGAATCCCAGATATCTGTGCATGATGTGTGTGAAAGCATTTGTAACCAAGTATACCAGAGTTCTGAGTTTGAATGTGGTGAGTTGTCAACTTCCTTGACGCAAAGATCCCAGAGGGCTTTTCCATGTTTTTGTTGGAGATGCAGGACATGGGCAGAATTAATTTCTCTCTGCAGCTCTCCAACTTCCATCATGGCAACCACTAAGGAGGAGCTGGCAAAATGCTGTTCTTTTCCTGTCAGAGGAGTGGTTTAGTGTTCAGCCAGTGTACTGGGAGCTTTAAGGCTTCTGGAGGGAACTTCCATCCTGATGGTTATTTAAGTGACTATAAATGTGTTCCTGTTTCACCTCAGACAACAGTGGGGCTTTGTGCAGCCTGATAAAAGCATGGGTTGTTTAACCTCTTGTCCTTACCAACAAGGAAGGTGAATCCCAGAGGTAGCCTGGTTGTTTAAATCACAGCCCCCTAATCAATCTCTGTTTAACTTATTCATCAGCTTAAAGTGTTTGAACCTCTCACAGAGAGGATTCAGTGGCATAAACCCTTGCATTTGCTCTCAGAGCTTTATTTAAGCTTCCTAAAAGCACCATAAATAGTTTTTGTGAGGAGATTTCATAAGTGGTAGTCACTACAAAATCAGCATGGGTGAGATGTGTGTGGTAACAGCTGGGATGGGGAGTGGGCCTTGTAGCACACGCAGCATTTTCTGACTCCCCCACGGCCACTGACTTTTTGCTCAACCTCTGAGAATGGAACTGTTTCTATGACTTTGGAGTACCTCAGGTGCCTTGTGAAACTTCCTAGTTGGTGACTCCTTGGTACCTTGGACCCTTCCTCCTGTTTGATTTTAGCTGCCTGCTTTGCAATTCCAGCTCCTCTTTTCCCTGATTTTTGAGCCTGTCCAGTGCAGTGAGACACCAAGCAATTAGTCCTATGGATTTTTGTTATAATTTGTATTTTGGACAGTATTTCCTGAGAGATGATGTCAAAATGCCAAGGCCATATGGTTAAAGGGTTGGGAGCTAGAGAGTGGCCCCTGTAAAAGCCACTGCCAGGCTCCCTGCCACCCCCCAAACCGTGGCTGTTTGTGTGAGTGCTGACAGTGGTGTGGTTTGTGCCCTGGGAGGACACACTCATGTGGTGTGTCCCATCATCTGCCTGGTGGGGTGGGCCATGTCAGTGGGAAACAAATGGCCCTTTGTCCCTTGGTTTCCAGGTTTTGATGGTTGTCCTGTGACTAAAAGTAGTTCCTGCCTGTGGGTTTGTTTTTTTTCTGTGCTTGCTGGAGCTGAAGAGTGTCTGCGGTAACATTTGATCTTAAGTTGAAATGTAATAGAGGATAAGCAGAAAAGAACCTGGTAGGATCAAGATTAGAGGTTCAGCTTTAAGACTGAATGAGGAGGGCTTTGGGTGCAGCTTAGTCACAACAGCTTGTAGTGATGAATTATGATTCTCTACCATTTGGTATGTCAGTAGGTGCTGGTGGTAAACTTCTCTACCATCATAAATTTTATTTTAAAAGGCCTTTTAAATTATCTGCTTCATAGACTGGCTGGTCTAAGTGACTTTCCATTTGCTTCTCTTTTCCATCTCACCAATGTCTATACTGAGCATATATGGGTGAAACAGCAATTAAGCTCCTAATATGTGAATGCCAGTGCAGAACTGCCATATGGAATTCTGGGCTATACGCATTACATACTCTTGGATCCCAGAGAAGTTCATTCAGTTCCATGTTCCCTTGGTGTGTCACAGTAGCACCCTTGTGGTTTCTCTTGCCAAGTGCTGAAGATACACTGGCTGTGGTGGGACACCATTCCATTTCCAAGGCAGAATTATATATAATTTACTTTTTATCACTTCACGTCCTTTTTCATGTACAATGTACATATACTGGAAACATACCTGTAGGCTTGTTAAATTTTTGTTTTCTATGCCTCTGACTTGCCAGTCAGAAGGAATGCCTTGTGCTCCTTGAAAAGAAGAAAAACAGTACATTTGGTGAGAACTCCTTATGAATCAGATGTGGTTTTGCAAGATCTATAATTAATTTTAAGATGATTTCTTTAATATTGAGCTATAAAGCTAGGTAATAATGAAGGGAAAAGTGAGAATTCAGTGAGAATTCACAGTCTCAAGGCAGTGCAGGGACTAACAAACCAGTGTTTGGTGTGTGCCCTCAAATGAGGTGGGGCAAACAGTATTTTGCTGCAGAGTGATGAAGGCCAAAGGTACAGGAGAGAGTTTTCTGTCTTTGAGGTTGGAGGAAGCTGCTGTCTCTAGTCCAGGTTACCCTGTGTGCCTTTTACTCTTGTTGGATTGGAGCTAAATGGGGCCTGACTTTCAAATTGCACTGCTCAGTAATCCCCATTCCCATGAGGTGAGTGCTGCTAGTGCAATAAATGTTGCAAAATGTCTTCTCCCATCCTGTCATCTTTCTCACAAGTTGTTCTTTTGGAAAACTTTAACTGACTTGGCTTCTCCAGAATAGGATTTCCTATTTTTGCAGCTACTCTTGCAGCCCAGTCTGGGTTATTGGCTTGAAGCTGTCTCCCATTTACGGATAAGTGGGACAAAATGGGGGGAATTGTTTGTTTGCATTTCTGAACCCCCTGCAGTTTCAGACATCTTGCTGTTCTGCTCTATCCAGAGACACCAGAAATTAGTCAGCTTTTCAACCTTTCTGTTGGGTTGCCTTTTGGTTATGCAAAGTGGTTGTGGGCATAAAATTCAGGTAACTAGTACTGAAGCAAATGCTCCCAAAGGGATGGGTTTGTAGGTGAACTTTGCCTCTTGTACAGTTTACAGTCTCTTCATTGCAGTGGGCTTTGTTTCAGTTTTACAGCCACGGTGGGTGTGGAGTTGCCATGGCTACTGAGCATTGTGCTGCCTTTATGTGTGTTCCAGGAGAATCAGGTGCAACTTCTGAATAATTAACAGTACACAGGAAAGGGGAATTGGAATTTTGTTTTGGAGAGCATTTTTCTCATCGTCCTCTGCAGTTACTGCCAGTGAATGTGTCAGGAGCCAAGAGGAAAGCTCTGTATGACCTTGGTGTCTGCAGGGCTGTTTCTCACAAAGCCCTGCAGACACTCTTTGTTTATCCCTGATTTTATTCCTTTCATTTTTGCTAAAACCTGTTACAAGGAATAAATGAAGCTGCTGTCCAAAACCGAGATTCTCCTGCCTTTCCTCCCTGTTCTTCTACACATCCCATGTTTCCTTGGTTCATTTGCACACAAAGCCTTGCACAGTCAGCAAAATCTGATCCTGACAGAAAAGTAGGAAGCTACAGAAGGTGCAGCTTCTGGTGTGAGTTTTCTGTTTGCAGGTAGGTACCTGTAGGTAATAGTTCTCAAGGAGATGTGACATTCCCTCAGCAGGTTGAAGTTGAAGTTTACCGGAGAGATTCTAAGAAGCTTCCTGGCCTGGGAGACCCCGACATTGACTGGGAAGAGAGTGTCTACTTGAATCTCATCCTGCAGAAGGTGAGGGATGCTTGTCTGATTTCCATGGGCTATTTATGCTCCAGAGGGTTTGGGTAGGCTTTGCTTGTCCCCTTTGCTCCCTGCCGTGGAGGAGTGGAACACTTCTTGGGGGATGGAAAGAAACATTAGCTTTAATTTTGCCTTGCAGAATCTAAATGGACATAAACTGAGATTTTTATTATTTTTGAATGGAGTCCTAACAGCTTTCCTCAAAAACCTTCATCTGTATGCACTGAAGCTTGGCTGAGTTTAAAGATCTGTAACAAATTTTGCAAAAGGAAGGCTTTGTCCAGTGTAGTAGTTTGTGAGAGTGTTTGAGACTGTTAGACACCACTCCTATTGGAGTTCACAGTAGTGGTGCAGCTCACACTGCTAAGTGGAAATGCAGTGTTATGTATTACACTGGGGGTTTGCTGCTCTTGACATCAGAACTTTAATAAAACTTTGTTTTTGTGGTGGAAACATGAAGCACAAATTATTTCTGTAATTAACTCGTCGGTTGGTTATTGTGTGTGTTGTGTTGGTGCTTAAGGAAGCTGAATATTACTATAGTCATGTGAGACCCCTTAGAAGTTTGCTGATTATGATCTCAGAACGGGAGACATTGCACACATCCTGGAAAATAAATTGTTTTCATTCTCTCTCCTTCCTCCCAGGAGTCTCATTGCAGAACTTCTCTGCAGAGAAGCAGTTTCTGCCTTTGCTTGATGCTCAATAAAACCAGGATCACTTTGCCACAGTCGGAACTCAGAGGTGCTGTTACAGCTGGGCTTTGCTTCCCAGAGCTGTGGCATTGGGTCCTTACAAATTTTTGCAGGTTGTTTGTCAGGCTGTGTTAGTGTCTTCTGACCTCTCTAACATGTCACTTGTGTTTATTAGTGTGTGTCTCTTTTCCCCTATTTGAAGGGAAGAGATCTTTTCCATTTCAACCTTAAATTGTGCTCAGGGGTGTGTGCTCAGGGCTGTGCTACTCCCTACAACTGGCATTAAGGTTGTGGTAAACAATATTGGCAGTTACCCATGTTTTGCACCTCAGATTTCAGTGGCACTGGGTTAATGAACACATACAGGCTTGAAAATCCTGAGAGGTTCAGTATAGTAAAGAAAATGGCAACACTAGAACATCTTACTTTTTAGACAGCTAAAAAAATGAAGACAGAACATGTTCTGCTTCCTGCACATGAATTGTTTTGTTTTCCCGAGTGTAACCCTTAGTTTCTCTCTGGTTGCCTGTTGTAGCTGGATTATGTGGTGACCTGTGCTGTGTGCACGCGCTCCGATGGAGGAGATATCCACATTCACAAAAAGAAATCTCAGGTGAGCTTCCCCTCTCATTGCTGTGCATCAGAGGCTGGCATCCTGGACTACCTAATCCTAAAAAGGGCTCCAAAACCAGGGCTCTGCTCTGACAGGTGCATCCTTGTGAGGCATCTTAAGAACTCGTCTAGTAGTAACATTTCTTGCCAGTCAGCTAAATGTGAGATCTAAATGTCCTTTATAGCCACTCTCAAAAAACTGTGAAGGCCTCTGCATGCTGTCAGGGTGGATGTCTTTGCCTGCTGGATTTGCGGGGGCAGAGGGAAGGTGGTGCTGGAGGAGGAGGGAGTATTGCCCAACTGTTCCTCAGTCTGAGGCTAATCCTAAAATTAGGTTTAGCCAGAGTTTTAAGGAGCCCTGAGGGTAAATTTGTAATGCAGGGCTGTTGAACACTAGGCAATTCACTGGTTACCAATGTATCTCTTTGTTATTTTATGAGATTCTCTGTTGCTCTCTCAAACCTCTCATTCCTTCCATCTCCACACTGAAGGCTTGTGCACAATTAATCCAGGATTTGGCACAGTAGAGGAGACTGAATAACAAGCATGGAGGGATAGGGTTGGGGTTAGCATGGAGGGACAGAAACAAGAAACATGAGATTTCTTCATTCAGTTTCCAGCAGATCTGGCAATACCGCCTTCTAGTTGGTAGAAACTCTGAGAGGCTCCAGTTGCCTTTAAAAGGCTGCTTCTCCCAGGCCATTTGCATTCCCTTAACTCATGCAGCTGCCTACATGGATTTTGCCTGAATAAACCAGTGCTCTTTAACCCCTTAATTTCAATTTACCCTTTTAAAAGAATTGTTGCTTTTCCTACAGACAAAACTATCAATGCTGGTTATTGTCTCTGTAATTTGCATGGGTCAGGCACATAACTTCTTTTTTCTGGTGGTGTTGAGACTCCACATTGCACCCCAGATGTAACATGCTGTCTCTCATTGCTTTTTTCACTCTGCTATCCGAACTTCACCCCCAGTTAACTTCTGCAAAATTTTTCTGAGAAAAATCTCTAAATGTTATTTGCAGTTTTGAAAAAGTAGATATGCTTTCACTGCATGTGAGCAGTGTTTAGCATGACAGGTTTTTTGTTCCTCATTCCTAGAGGTTCCTGCTGTGGGACTACTTATAAATTGTTGGTGCAAGTATCATTTAGGTTTGTAGCAAGTGTCACAAACCTGACAGCCTGGGCAGATCCAGAGCTTTCAGCTCACTCACAGTATGCTGAGATTTGACAGGTTTCTTTATTTTAAAGTTTTGTTTGCAAATTGAGGTGGGAAAGCTGCTTGGTATGAATTCCTTCTCCCTCCCTTCCTACTTGTTAATCTTGTTGGAATGATAAAATCAGCCTTTAGCTATTTAAATATGGTTTGTGGCATGAGGTCACTAAAGGAGCTCAGGAACCGCTTCAGAGGGAGAAGCGTGCATGAGGAAGCTCCGTGGATAGAGAAGGAAACAGAAGCAGAAGATGGGGATGAGAAACCAAGTCCTTGTCTCCTGAGGGCTACACTTCCCATTACTGGGAGAGGGTGATCTTACTGTGGCACTAAGCAAACAAGAGCAATGAAGTGAAATGAAATTTCAGTGTGTCCATTCCTGAGCACATTTAACTGACAAGGTATATTTTTTCCTGTACCTTTCTCAGCAAGTGTTTGCATCTCCGAGCAAACACCCGATGGACAGTAAAGGAGAGGAGTCCAAGATCAGCTACCCCAATATATTCTTCATGATTGACAGTTTTGAAGAGGTGAGCTCCTTGTTGCAGCAGCCAAGTTTTGTCCTATTCTAGTCTTATGTCCTGATTAGCTGATTTCTCCTGACTTTTGAACAAATCTTCTTGTCTAATTGAGGGTTATCTTCCACTAGTTCCTATTCTATTTTTTGACCTCCTTTTTTCTTTAATGTTTAAAATCTGAGCTCAAAGCTGGCTTTTGGTGTCAGTGTCTGTGATGGGCTGAAGCCAGACAGGCTGGTGTAAGAGCTGCTCATCCCAACACAGGATTTGCAGCGTGTACTGCCTGGAGTGTGGCTGTGTGTTTTTGAAGGGTTGGGGTGGGACATGCCACCCCCTTTCCATTTACACTGAAACTGCCTTGGCCTAAGGAGAGCCATGGGAGTCTGAATGTATTTCAATCTCAACACCTGCAGTTTGCCTTTGAAAAGTATTTCATCTTGGACCTTTGGCAGGTTTTCAGTGACATGACTGTGGGAGAAGGAGAGATGGTCTGTGTGGAGCTGGTGGCCAGTGACAAAAGCAACACCTTCCAAGGGGTGATTTTCCAGGGGTCCATCCGCTATGAAGCACTCAAGAAGGTCTATGACAACAGGGTAAGGAGCTTCTGGAGGACAACGCCCTTTGCAGCAATGGTGCTCTGACCAGATTGTCTTTGTGGCTGAGACTTCCCAGCTTTTTGTCCTGTTAGATCAGCTACATCCTGGTCTGTCTCATTCTGGCTTTGAAAGTTACCTGGAAGCTGCTGCTTCTGGCTCAGACAGCTGAGGGTGTTCACATGAGGATACTTCCCTCTGCTGTTTGCCAGGAGGAGGGAAGGCAGTCCGTGGTCAAGAGCATGACACAGGAATGGACCTGAACAACAGTTCTGGGAGCCCCTTCATATTCTTGAGAGGTCATAGACATTTCTAGTTACTTCAGAGAAGACATGATGAAACTCTGATAACTACCTTGCTATTTGTAAAGCATGTTTTTTCTTCATTGTGTTTTGTGTTCACAGCTGTTTTTAAAAGACCACTGTGGCCTCACTGCCACAGAAAGAAGCTTTCTTTGCTTTCCTACAGAAACATGAAGTGCCAGCACTTTCAGCTCCAAATTCGTTACTTAGTGCTGGAGTCAAGAGGCAATAAACTTCTCAAATGGTATTTTTTGGAGACAGTCCTGAGAGATTTTAAAAAACAAAAAAAACCCCCCACAATATCTACTGTGACTGTAAACTTAATTTCCTTTTGTTCCTACTCTTGTCAAGAGAGGTTCTGAATATTTTCCCTTCTCCCAGTTTTAAATGTGGACAGTTATACTCCTGTAGCAGTTTCTTGAGAGAACATGAAAGAAAAATTAGTTCTTCTCTGTAAAATCACTTTCCTTCTGGAGACCACTTCAGATTGTAGTTTAAAATGCTTCTTAAGGATCATTATCCACCGTGGTTTTGGCTTAGCTACCTGCTTTCAAAGAACATAACTCTGAAGTTCTAGAGCTGCTGTGACATGTTTTTCTCTCCTCTCTTGGTGCACTGTAGGTGAGTGTTGCAGCGAAGATGGCTCAGAGAATGTCTTTTGGCTTTTACAAATACAACAACATGGAGTTTGTCCGAATGAAAGGGCCGCAGGGCAAGGGACATGCGGAGATGGCCGTGAGCAGGGTCTCCACTGGTGACACTTCACCCTATGGGACAGAAGAGGATTCAGATTCCCCAGTGCAAGAGAGAGTAAGTAGCAGAGAGAAATACTGACTTGAGGTGAAGCATGAACATGCTTTGTTCCAAAGCCAGCAGATGGATTGAAGCTGGGATGAACTCGCGTTGGGTTCTGAGCTTAGGTTTGCCTGGGTGTGTTTTGAACATATTCAGTACAGGAGATGGATTTCTAGCACACTTCCCCTGAGCAATACTGGATACAGAGATAACTGGATGATTCATACTTCTGGAGGAGTGTTTTGTTGAAACAACAGCAATCTTGATGCCAGGGAAACTGATGCTGCTGCCTGTTTTCTATGAAAATAATAGATTCCATTTCTGTTCAAGATGGGATTTACCTGGAAACATGGGATTTGTGTGTTATGTAGGTGGCTTGCTAAACTTCACAGGAAATGGTACTGTTAGATTTTGGCACTGAGGAATGCTGCCAGTGTGCAGCCTATAAAGATTATTAATCTAGATGCAGTATCATATTCATACATATGCTTAATTTTATTGCAAGTGTAGTAAAATGCCAATGGAATCGGACCACAGATGCTGCTGATTCGGCCCCTATTCTCTACCACAGAAATACAGCCTGGAGGAGTCAGGCCTGAAGGGCTGACACGACCTTCTGTCTCTGAGGCTGCCAGTGACAACTGGAAAATGTCAATTTGGAGTTGATAATGTGTAATCATGGCTGTTTGCTAATTGTTTTGATGGTGATATGTCTGGTTTTGGTTTTCCCCCCAGGTGTGATCTGAAATGGCTCCACAATTAAAACCAGAGCCAAGCACAAATGATAAATGAAGTGCACTGGAGAGAGGATCAGTCAGGTGTTAGTTCTTTTTTTTTTTAACATTAGTGGTGTGGGTTGATGTGGAGTGTTTCTGCAGTGTGACATCACCCTGGCTTGGCTGTCCTCCTCTCTCCGTGTCACTCCCTCTGTATTTCTATGGACAGGTATGAGCAGTATCAGGTGCCATCTCAGGGAGAGTTATGGGGTTGTTAAATTGACTATATGAAGGCAGAAGGATGAGATGGAAGTTACTCACATCCATTAGCAAAGTTATCCCTATTTTTTTTCCCATTTGAGATTAAACTAATTAAAATATTCCTATCAAAGCTAGTATATACATCAGACCTGCATTTCAGTTCTCCCCAAAATGGATGTGCTTGGCTTTAATTGTGATTTATTCAAGGGCAACTACTGCTCTGCAGGGAGGGTGTCTCAGTAGTTTTGTCCCTATGTTTCACCACAGACAATTCTATCCCTGCATTTGTCATCACTTGGACTCACCACATCATCAGAGGCAACTCAGCTTGGGTTTCTCCATCCTGTATTGCAACATCATACACATACAGTTGTACATTGACTTTCCATAGGGATCCCATGGGACACTCTTCTCACAGGGAAACTACTGCCTTGTGTGTGTCAAAGAAATGCAGATGCACAATTTTAAGTCAGCTGAATTTCAACATGCAAAAATAAGATGGCATTCTTGGTGCCTAAATTATTTAATTAGTTCCCTTTTGACTATAAATCCTTGTTAAAAGTGATCATCTGAGGAGAGAGGTTTTTCATTACTCACATATCAGTTGAGGCTGATGATATATCAAAATATCCCTTCTTGGTGAGTATCTTGAAGCTGAGGTGACTGTCCAGCTGACACTCTCTGGCCACTTTGGTGAAACAGAGCTGGACATTCTGATTTTCACACATTGCTCCCTGTGGCACATGGAGGGAAAAACCAAAACTCCGTCCAGCATTTCTCGTCTTTCCCTTCCAGGTCACTTCTTTCAGCACACCACCAACCCCAGAACGCAACAACCGCCCGTCCTTCTTCTCCCCTTCCCTCAAGAGAAAAGTGCCCCGAAATCGAATTGCTGAGATGAAAAAGTCCCACTCAGCCAATGACAGTGAGGAATTCTTCAGAGATGATGATGGTGGAGGTGAGAGAAGTGCTATCAGCTAAACAGACTTGTCTGGACAGGGCACAGAGCTGTGGAAAAATTTGTTTAAACCTTAGCTCCTCCTTGGATATTGGCCTGTTTGAGAGAAACCTGAGCAGCAGAGTCCCCCCTCCTTCCCCTGATGCCACACTCCTACAGGTACAGTGGGGTAGGGCACACTCTCAGCTGCAAGTTCTCTGAATTCCCTGATTTGATCCAGAGCTGGTTAACATCAGTTAAAGGGATGTTCTGTGATTCTGTGTATGAGGAAAGGCCCAACCCTAACTGTTTGTGTCTCTGTGCCTTTGCAGATCTGCACAACGCGACCAACCTGCGGTCGCGGTCCCTGTCTGGGACAGGGCGCTCGCTGGTGGGCTCCTGGCTGAAGCTGAACAGGACAGATGAAAACTTTCTACTCTATGCACACTTAACTTACATCACTTTGCCATTGCATCGAATTTTAACAGGTGAGTTTTGAAAGGTATTATGCAAAAACAGGGAGTCTTTTGGTTCCCAGATGGTTCTGTGCTGGGGGATTTTGCTGTTAAGTCAGAGGCACAAATATTTCTCTGTAATGCCACTGTTTGTAGGCATTGATTTCTATTTAAAAGAAATTACAGATTCCAGTAAGAATTACTCCTCTCTGATTAAGGATGGATTTTGCACAGTGTGTCAGCAACATGCGTAATTATTCCTTATGACAATTGTGTTGATAATCTTGCAGCAAGTTAGCTGGAGTTACCCAGCTCACTCACTCTCCCACCACAGGCATTTTGGAGTTCACAGAAGATGTATTGTTCCTGCTGGCATTTAATAGTTGCCCAAGTGGGTGGCACAAATGCCTCCATGCTCAAATATTTGCTTTGAGCTTGAACATCCTCTTTGAGACTTAATTTGTTGAACATACGGGTGCAGGAGTCGGTGAATATATTGAGATGCACAGAAATAGGACGTGAAGCGGGGCAGAATTTTCATGTGCAGTTTTTCACTGCCTCCGTTGACACTCCAGGGCCTCTTTATGGTCAATGCACCTGTGCCAGAGGCAGCTTTCCAGGAAGAGGAGCATTACATGTGGGACAGGGTGAAGTGGGAAAGGTGCTCGTCTCCCTTGGGTAGTTCAGGAAGCCTGTACTAAGATATTAAAATCCCAGTGATAGTGATCAAAGTACATTTTAAATGTCTTGAGTTTATACATATTGATAAGACTTCCTTCTCTCCATGCTGGATAATCCCACTTCTGTCAGCTGCTGCTCATGTGTCAGATGATCCAGTCCTTTAAGCATCTCTGTGGCCCTTCACTGGGCTCCCTCCACTGTGTTTAATTCTTTACAAGTGTGTCTGGAGCCCTCTGGAGCTGCCGATCAATTTTTCCTCAAGTCATCCTCTTTGTGCAGCTGTGTATGATCAGCCTCTTAATTGTGTGCTCCCTTTTCACGTGTTCTTTGTTCTCTGTGTAGCCTTCAAAAGGACACAGTAGCCCAGTTTCCAGATAATTCTGTGCACTGCCTTGCCAGCATGTTGGGTTTACTTTCATATTTAGAAAAATGCCCATGATTATGACAGATATCTTACAGTTTTTTGTCACATTTGGGCAATGTGAAGCTGAGGAGCCAAAAAGAGCAGTGGGTTTTGTGGCAGCTTTTTGAGTGCAGAAATGTAGGCTTTTGGCTATAGAATGGATGAAGCAGTTCAGTTATTTGTACCCACATCTTCAGAGCCAAAAGGCTCTTTAAGAGGCTTGGAGATGTTGCATTTCTCTCATCAGGAAAGGGAAAACCTCTTGGCATCTCTTTTTAATGGCACTTGTTGCCCTGGAAGATCCTGCTGCTCCATGTCTGACATGTGTTGCTCCATCCCCGGTACAAGTGATGGTAGATGAGCTGTCCTCTCCACGTGCTGGGATGGATTTGCAGTTTCCCATCTCTCAGATCCTCTCAGGCACATCCTCATGAACTCGGATTTTAACAGGACAAGTCACATTTCAAATTCCTGGGGGGCTGTGCTGCAGTCCAGAGGTGCATGCCCGGTTCTTCGTGCTTCCCTGTGCTGTGTCTGCTTTCAGGAGCCCCCTAAGTGTGCGGTGTGTGTCTGTCTCCCTTGCCCAGATATCCTGGAGGTGCGGCAGAAGCCAATCCTGATGACATAGCCGGGAGCGGGCACTGCCCTGGAGCCGTGTTGCCAAGTGCCTACGCTCAGCGGGTTTCCGTGCTAACACTACCATCTAGTGTCAGGAACACGAACCTCCGCGGGGAAAAGGGAAGGCCAGGAATACCAGCCGATCAAAAGTGCCTCTTTCTTCCTTCCTCTGCTGTCACACACCGAATGCCCACGGCGCTGGAGTGTTTCTGACTGGGACAGGACTTTCTGCAAGACGAAACGAGAAGGGGCTGCGTTTAAACCGAGTCAACACTTTGTGGACAGTTTGCTACTGTGTTTCCTTTATAACTAAGAAACCAACAATATGTACAGAATATGTTAAACTTTATATTCTTTGCGAGAAACATTCTGGGAATTTCTTAATGGACATAATTCCGTAGACTCTGGCCGTGCACTCTCCTCGTTGGATCAGCTTTGTGTGTGTGTGTGGACGTGTGGGGGGGTGAAGGGAAGAGAGAGTAACGTCCTGCTTAGGGAAAAAGATGCTACAAAGATACATTGCCATTTTGGTATGTGCAGCAGGTCAGGCCACAGCTTAAAAGGGGCTGAAAATGTTCCCATTTTTCATGTGTCAGTGTTAGGACAGGTGAACTCTGCTGACAGATTTCCGTATCTACCAAAGAACAGCAACATTTTCATCCTCAAGAGCTGGCTAAGAAAGCAAGCCAGGGAAAAGAAGGCTAAAATGTGCTGCTATAGTACAGCTGAGGTTCATCTCCGGTACTAATGCTGCTTGTCTTTCTCAGCTGAGCCAATGCCAGTTTGAGTCTAAAGTGGAAAAATAGGAGGCCATAATCAGACTCCAAGGCCTAAAACTTTCCTAGTAACCAACTTCCTCCTGCATGCACTGGACTTGAGAGTATGTAGAGTCATCCTTGTGGCCCCATTTGTAGCCAAGGAGGGCAAGAGAGTTTGCCCGGATCCTCTGTCTCCTGGTTGTTACATCCTGAAGCACAGAGAGTTTTCTTGAGATACGAAAGATAGAAACGTAATTCTGTTCTGAAAAGTGACTAAAAATTGCATAGTGGGAGGTCTGAAAATGGTGTGTCAGGAGTTCTCAGGAAAACAGCCTTATGTTTACACGTGAAGTGCAGCTCTCTCTAAACAGGAACACTCCTTGACAGGAGAAGGAAATGATTAAATATTGAGACTACTGTGCTGTGGCTCTCTGTGTTGATTTGGGAGCCAGTCCATACTTGAGTTTATTTGGGACCGCACAGCTGGCACAACAGCAGGAGGGGGATGTGTCTCCTGGGGCATGGAGACTTCAGCGCGCACACAGGGAGAGCAAAGATGCCATTTTTGTCACTTTTCAGACTCTGAGCACCCAAACCTGTTGCCACGGTTACCAAATGGCACGTGCTCTGAGCCTGGGCCTTTGTCTCCCTCATACCTGGCCTTGCCCAAGTGCTTTGTTGTTATTCTCTCAGTAGCATCTAATGACTTAACCTGTCAAATAGGACTTTCTGCTTTTTCTTCCTCAGGCTGGATGCCATGGAAATAGTTCCACTTCGACATAAAGGCAGGCTAAATTTGCTATTCAGCCCAACATGGTGACTCCAGCGTGGTAATGTCTTGCTTGAGGCCAAGCCTGGGAGCTGTCACCTTAGCACAGGGTGGTGGCACTTCTTACACCGGCAGCATGAGTGTATGACAGGGACAGCTGACCAGCCTTAGCTGGCTTCAAATGTGTTGCAACAGCATTAGGAAATTGTTCACTTTGTCATTCCCAGCACAGCCACTTTTCACGCCGCAGCCTTGGCCCGGTGCCTGTGGACCACGTGGTGGGGGGTGTGTGCACTGAGCGTGTTCCCAGGATCTCACCTGGCTGCCCCAGGCTTCACCCTGAGCCAGGGCAGTGGTGGACTTCCCCCCTCAGCAGCTGAAGAGCCCCTCAAGGACCTTGCCAGGCAGCCTGGTGCTTACCTGAGATCCCCAGGGAGTCAGTGCCTGATGTCAGTCCGTACAAATATTCTCCCTTTGACCACACCGAGAATTAAACCACTCCTCAGCTAGAAAACAAGCCTCTCAATGTGCTCCTCATTCTGCACTTTCTTACTTCTGGACTGGGCAAATCAGTGCTCGGTTTTCCTTTAAATATTCATGGAGGAAGAAAGGGAGAAGAGGGTTCATACTTGTACTGCTAATGACTATGGTTACCTTTCAGCCAGTCAGCCAGAGGAGTGACACACTAGAGAAGGAAATGTATCCCAACAGGAACCCCAGTGGTAGGTGCCTGAACACTTCTCAGTCAACAGGCATTTGTAAGGCTCCCTCGGTGTTGTCCATTATGTTTACGTAGCTTAATTTTGTGTGGTGTGAAAGCCTGAGCCAATCTTGCTGTGCAAGGTTTCAGAGCAAACCAGGAACGAGTCTAAGCCAGTGCATTAGTTTAAGGGCAGTGTTACAGAAGGTGCAGCTGAGACCCCACACCTGTTGTGCAGGAGGTATTGTCTGCTTTGTTACATGTACATGGGTGAATTGTGATGTCTAGTGTTTGAAGGGCTGCAATGTCCTAAAAGAAACTGTTTATTTCTTGTATCTTGATAGTGGGTTATGCTATAGGTGTGTGGAAGACTTGCCTTTTCTAGTAGGAAAGGACTACAGGTGTGCCCTCATGGACATCCATGGAAAATAGAGGTCACAAAGTCTGCTGAATGTCAATAGTGCTTTTTGGAAACAAAGATGTGCCAGAATCTCAGTTATTCCTTCTCTAAACAGCTGACTTGGACTTCTTATGTACAGACCATGATTCTTACTCTCTGTTACCAAATTCCACACTTGGTTCTGCTTTTAAACAAACCTTGAAAATTATAATTTATTGGTTTTGTGTGCGCAGACTGACAGGGAAGTTGATCAAAGCTTTGCTTGGGTCAGGATGGCACAGCTGGACCCTTAGCATGCTATTGCACCAAAAAACTAAAGGGAATGTTTAATTCTGTAGCTCCTGAGCAGTGTAAACCATTTTGAGCCTCTGCTGACCATTTAAATGATTGCTGTGGACAGAGCTGGTGTCCTTCAGGCCATGAGGGCTGTTTGGCTCTCAGTGTCTTAACTGTTGGAGCACAGTGGGTTTCACTGGTTATGTTGATATTTGAAGATGCAGCACAGTTCACAAATCTGGGAAGCTTTGCAGAATAGCTTTATTTATGTTTTAGAATCCCACCACCCCTCCTTGCTCAGTTAACTCCTTCCATCCTTCCGCCCATTCACCCCCTCTGGAGATCAAGGCTCACCACTTGAGCTGTTCATAGATGTGGTGTGTTGTTAGATGTCAAATGCAAGGATGTGAGTCTTCTTACCCTTAGCAAGTTTTTCACTGTTACCAATTTAACAAATACAAGGCCTTTTTAAAAAAAAAAAAAAAAGAAAGCTCTTAAATGGGTTATTTTCTATCAGCAGGTGATTGCTCTGCCTTAGAGACACCACATATGTGATGTTCTCTTACTGCCAGCCAGCACAGGGTGAATTGCAAGTCTCCCCTCAGAAAAAGCTGTTTCTAGAAACACCCCAAGTCTCTCAGCTGTCTTGGCTAACCCAGTTTGTGTGGTCCCTGTCCCTCCTCCTCCTCTCCTGGTGTTCATTGTTTACAGGGCTCCGCGCTGCCGTCACTGTTTTTCGGTCTCTTTCCACAAGAGAGAACTGCTTGCACAGTACAGTACATTGTACAGTAAAGTGGTTTTCCCAACGGATGTGCTTACACAAGTTTTAATTCACACAGTGACAGATTTCTTCCAGCAGACCCTCATGTGCATGTGTGGTCACTGGAGTTCTGTATGGATGTGGAGCCCAGACAAATACACTTGACTACTGCCCTGCTTCTTGCCAGTCATTAATTATTCCCTTTCCAGATGATGGCTTGTCCTGTATTTTGTAGCCTGAAACTTCCCCACATTAAAGACAGTCAAAACCTTCAGAAGTGCCTAAGCCCTGTTGTTACCCAGTGGGGTTTAAGAACAGATTTTTATTTAGGAAATTAATGTTTTAGTCTTAAATTCTGTGTTGTGTATTGCAGTGTCAAGAAATGACAAGTTTAAAGTTCTGTCTCTTAAGATCCGTCTGTCTCTTAGGGACTCGCCCTTTGTGTCTCAAAAATCCTCATGGTTTCCAAAGGTCATGGCTGAAAGCTCTGGAAAATGGATTTCCTGTGGTCACAGCAGTCAGATGTCTGTGAATGCCTTACCATGTTCTGTGAGGTGTGACTGGAAGTGTGTGGTGCTGGTATGTAGAAATTGTGTGTCACAAATAGGTGCAGTAGAATCCAGTTAAAGACATTGTGAGATAAGTAGCTTTTACACCAAACCTTAAATGAAAGAGTATTTTACACCAGAATGTAGCTGTTGGGACACTTGGTCAAGGTAACACAAGTCTGCAAGTGGGTTGCAATGTTGAACGTTCTCTGTGTAAATATATAAATATTCTCAGCCTAATTTTATCAGCCTAACACATGTTGCATGGTTTGGGTTTTATTTGCCTCATCGGTTCATCAGTGTTGCTAAAAAGGTGATGGGTTGGAAATTGTGCTGGCACTGTACTGAGCCCTTGGAACAAAGAGCAAGGAGAACGTTGTGCACCAAAAATAGAGTTGACTTTGCATATGGCAGCAGTGAAGAAAGTGTTGGACCCTGCAGCCAATAAACAGACCTCTTAAATGACCATGGACTCTGTTCTAGTGTTTTTTCTCAGTGATCAGTCTCCTGACAACTTGGCATGGGTTAGGGGGAAGAAGGTAAAAGTCAGTGTAGTCCTGTTTGTTTGGTTTTTGCCTTTAGAACAGCCCTTCTAAACTGATCTGTGTTTAATTACATAGTCATTAACATTTCTGTTTGTGCAGTGCATAATTGTGAGGCCTGATGGCTGTAAATGGTTTCTTCCTGAGGAAGAACTTCAATCAGGGTTTGTGCAGTGTCACAGAAATGGGATCACCCTTTAGCTCTGCACTTAAATTGAGTGTCCTCAGTATTTCAGTGGGTGCTCACTCAGCCCCTGCTCTTTCCCCTCTTCCTTGGACATTGAAGTGTGGTTGTGTTTGCGCTTCTGCTTTTCCTGCTGGAGCAACATTGCTGGGGACATTCAGCAAGAGTAGTTTCCAAGTCTCCCATTTACCAGTCCCACACTCAATCTTTAATTCTGATTCAATCACTGTCTTCATCCCAACCCTACTGGGAATAGCTAATGCCTGAAGCCTGCACTGAGTCCAGAGGCTTTGCTTTGCTCCTGTGAAGGACAAGAAGGTTGCCAGAACCTTCTTTCATCACCGCAAGTGCCAGACTAGGTTTTCCTTTGAAAAAAAGCAGTGCTGTAGCATCAAGGAGCAAGAAGTGTTATTATTCAGGCTTTCATCTCAGCAAGAGTCTGGAGTGCCCTGTTCCCTGCTATGGACCCGTGGTGACCCTGCCCAGCACAGGTGCTTGGCCACAGCAGCCACTTCTGACCTCACTGCACAGGTAAGGGACAGACACTGCATCAACGGCCCAAGTCATTGCATTGCAGTAGCACTAACCACAGCTCAGATGAAAGGGTCTGGACTCCTGTGTCATCTGCTCTGAGGGAGTAAACCGAAGCCACACTTTCTCCTCAGTGGTACTGCCTGAACAGCAAAGTTCTGTTCCTATCTTTGAAGCTTCTGTGGACTTCTAGAGATGATTAATTTCTGTGCTACCTCTCAGTAAAGGTTATGATACAGTTTTATGCCCTTCACATGAAAGTGATTCACACAAGACAAATGAATCTCCCATTCATTTATTCACATTTTCCATGGATTTTTGTACACGTCCTCAGTGTATCAGAACTAATGAAAACATTGTTACATGACAAATTATGTAAAACTGAAGTATCCACTGAAAAATTCAGAGCATTTTGAAATCTATTAACACCTAACAAGTCATCACATTCAGCATTTCCGTGGGATTTAGATTAGCTCATGCCACTTTCAACTGCTTCATGTCAGTTAACTTCTGCACACAGGCATCAGCTACAAAATTTTATCAAATGCAAATAAGTTAAGGCATCAGAAAGAAAGTCTTTAAGGACATTTTAAATGTTATAGTGCTGCAAAGGGAGCTGAACTACAGTTTGTAACAGCGAAGCAAACCTGATTGGTTTATGTTCTACAGCATGTTCATTTGAACTGTAAATTCAAATTAAACTTTCACATCCATCAGCCAGAAGGGATCACAGGAACATACTGCTCTGCTCCCAAACAGATAATTTTAAGTACATTGCAAACAAAAAAAGTCCTTGCATATTGCAATTTAATATTGTCAAATACAATTCAAACCAGCTGTAATAATCCCCCCTTAGAGATGATTCTGAGAATTAAAAGAAGAGGTCTTGATTTTCTGAACGGGGAGTGGGGAGGTGAGAGGGAAGGATTTCTAAGCAGCTGAAACTTCAAAGTTAGAGTAGCAGGAGGAATGGATTATCCATAAGACACTTCCAACACCTATGAACAGCTGGAAGAGCAAAGGCATTAATGCAAATTAGGGCAGAAACTTGCATCTTTACCATCAGGTTTCTGATATCCAGCTGTTAATATGCATTCAGTGTCTACCAAGATACAGGAATGCCTCCTTGAGTTGGAATTGTGATCAAAATTCCTTCCTTGGATAGCATAAGCCACTTTGTTTATAAAGGCATTAGTATGTCTATGCTCTCCACTAACTTTTGCTTTTAACTCATTGTAGGCCTTTATTTCTAAGTCATAATCTCTGGCCTTCTACAGCATTTGTGTATTTTAATGGTTCTTCACTAGAGCCTGATGCATCATCAAAGATTTAATTTCTCTAACAGTGCTGGAGAAGGGCTGTGCTTTAGACCTGAGCACCAGGGGAAAAGTCTGTGACCTCCTGCTTCACAGTCCAGGTAATGGCAGAGTCACCAGGAACTGATGTTGATTAAAATCTTTTGCAGCAAAATTCTTCCCCGTTCTTGCAGGGGCAGCTTTCCCCACATAAAATGTTTAAAATTCTGTTTATGCATATATTTGACATGCTAATGAAGAAGACATCCCAATTACTTACCTTCCCCTGGCCTTACTGATAAATACACACATTAAAGAATTCAGGTGTCTCACCTCAGTCTTGCCCTCAGCTAAGAGAAGATATTACTTGCTACTGCAGCCATGATAAGGCTTAATTTTTTCCAAAACAACTTATTATTTTTCCAGTTACTTTTCCTTACCCTCTGTGCTCCCCTTTGGACACAGGCCAGAGCTGCAGTGTCAGAATTGGGCCAGGACTGCCCCACTCCAGAGGCAAAGCATGAGGAGAGGAGGGTAAATTCAGTTGGTTGGTCCACATTTCTATGGATGAAGGAACAGTTCCATGAGCTTTTGGAAGCAAACAAACACAAAGCCAAGCCCACAGACACATATGGACAGAGCTGCTCTTCATGGCTTGCACAGCCAGGGCTCTGCTCCACAAACCTTTCTGCAGAGATGGGGTCAAGACACCACAGTCAAAAAACAAATGCAGAATTCAGATAATTATCTGAGCCCTTGGACCTGAGACCTGAGCCTGGACTAATGTTCTGCTTTTCATTCACACACAATTAGCACACACGCCCTCAGCTTTAGGCCTCCAATTTAGATAGCAGCAAGACTTTTTTTTGTTTTTAAAAAAAGCTATTATTTTGAGGAGAGTAATGTCACTGACTTTGAATGATTTAAGTACTGAGCCAGACGCAAAACGAAATCCCCAAAGGCACCAGTTTATATTTCAAATGGTATTTTAAATGGTATCTAAGCTCCCCTTACACTTCAATGTTAAAAATGCAGTTCCTGTAGCTGAAAAGTGAGCCAAGGCCTTTGTTTTTGAACTTTGGTCACGAGGGCTGTAGATCCAGTAAAGGTTTTCCTCCATTTAGTTACGAGGGGGTAAAAGGCCATATCCTGAACTGTGCAGCAAATTAGGCCTAGAGGCAGCAGTGGGGACAGGTGAGATGTGCTGCACCCCAGCAAGCGGTGCTACTCCTTTTCCCTGCCCACAGGATGCCACTGTGGTGGGTTTAGGGGTGCCCTGTGGGAATCTTTAAAGGAAAGGGGCTTTTTCCTGTGTCACATTTACCAGAGGCAGGCTGGTATATCTGTTCCACCTTCTAGAGCTGGTCCAGAGAGCAGTTCAAGTTTAACATTAACACTGAGCTCCTAGAGAGGTCTCAGAGCTGGAAGTGAAGTGGAAAAACGATTACTAGGGAAGGAATTCCCAGTCAAACAAGATTTGAAAAAGAAAAGGATTAAACCACCTAACAGAGTCTGATAAAGCTGAGACGGAAACCAAGACCAGAATGAAATTATTGCCACATGGGTAATTATAACACAGATGAAAACTAAGTTCTAGATTAACCCAGCACTCCCTACGTGCAACAGAAAGCTTGTCCTAAAGCTGCACATGGCTGCTTTACTTAGTGCAGTGCAGCACAGCACTGCAGCTTTAGCACAGGGGAAAGTAAGGGCCAGAGGCAACACCAAGGTCTATAGAATCCTGAAGTTTGTGGGAAGAGCTCTGTTCAGCAAAGTACCAGGAGCAAGACAAACACAACACATTCAGCGCTGCCTTGGCCAGGTTTCAGGTGTGGCCCAGGGATGCAGGACAAACACCCTGGAGGGACCATGTGGAAGTGCAGCCCTTTGCCTCTGACGTGTCAGAAGCCAGGGGATGATGGTGTGGTCCAGGATAAACTGTCTTCCAGTTGTCTGCTTGTACTATTGCACATCATCAGCTTGTTGCTACAGTAAGGACAGAACTGACAGTTCTTCTCTAGGAAACACCACTGTCAACAGGACTACACAAGCACATTTTCTTTCCAACATCTGCAGTCTCTGAGTCCCAAAAGCAGGTGGGTCTGTTAGAGTAAATAACACAACAGGACCATCATTGGTGGGGTGCACTGTTGTCACCCAGTCAAAAACCAGTCTCGCCAGGATACAACAGACCAATCAAAATTAAAAATCTGGAGTCTAGAAACAGTTTCAACAGGTAAACTTTGAACATCCTCCCTTCTCAGCACAGGAGGTGGTTGCATTGCATCAGTCTGTGAGGAAGCTCTGGTACCGTGTTTTTGTACTCGGGTTTCAGTCCATTTGGTCGAAGGGTGCGAAAAACATGCGCTTGGATTTACATCCATGTGCTTTATCCAGAAGAGGTCCTGCATTTACATACTGAAAAATGAGGGAGCACAGTCCAAAACTTTTGTGTTCTATTAAAGCTTTTATTAGCTACTTTAGCTTTTCCTCACATAATTTTTTTCCAGAATTCCTATAACAGTTCTTAATATCAGAGTAAAGAGTTAAATGTTCAAGTGAAGTGAGGGAAGGAAAAAAGAGCAGCAGCAGTTTGGCAACAATTCCTCGAATCACTGACTGCAACTTAGTTAAGCCTCCTTTTTCTCCAGTAAGATTTTGTGCAACTCATCTGCATCCTCACTTGTTTTCACCCTTATCAACATGGTGACAGGAACAGTTGGATTCTTCTCGTCAATGGGTGGATTGGGAACACAAACGATGAGGACGTTGTTTTTCCCAGTTCTTGTGCATGGCATCTTGGGTGGAATTAGAACATTCAACAGTATGTTTCCTGCAGGTGAGGAGGGCAGAAAAATACCCATCAGCCATTTTGCAGCTTTTACTGCAATACAATGTTAGTACAGCTACTGAACAGGGATTTAGGGAAGGCACTTCACAAACACCTTATACTCTTATTCTTCCCTGAGCACCTAATCATGGCCATTGTTCCCAGCACTAAAATGAGGAAATCTGAAATACTGTGCCCTCCTTTTTTAAAGGGAGGAGCCTGGAGAACAGTTGGGACACACAGGAGAAAAGGGAGAAGCAGCAAATGAGGAATCCAGTCATAGTGCTTAGTTTATGCCAAGGTGCAGTTCATAAGCAGGAGCAGAATGTTAGTTCTGATACAGACAGATGTGTCAGTCTGAAATGGACAAACCAGGGTGCAGTGAGTATCCCCCAAATCCCACCACAGAGCTAGTGTGGCCGAGGCCAGGCTACTGACAACTTGTTAAACCATGTAGTGATTTAACAAGTGAGTTAGGAGAGTAGTGAGTGTGAGAGCTCCAGGGTTAGTGGGCTACTCAAACAGCTGCAACCAAACTCCAATCTGCTTCCACAGGAGACACACACATGTATAGACCTGGGAAATAGCTCAGAACATGGCAGCAGCATTTAGGGGAAAGTCAGTCTTCGCCTCCCTTTCCAGTTCAGTTTTTCAACACAGTGAGATTTTGGGAAAGGAATACAGCACTGAAGACAGCAAAAAGGAAAGTGTGCATCACTATGACTGCAGCAGTTTCTAGCAATCCACGCTTGGAATCACCAAGCTCAAATGTCCTGGAGGAAAAGGAAAGGCTTCTAATCCATCGCAGCGGATGATGGCAGAAGTGAGCTGAGATTTACCCATGGCCTGCAGTGCAGCCTGGCTTTAGTCCTCAGGGATTCTACAACCACAACAGAGACTCGGTTTTATGGAAGCTGGGCCTTAAGCCATACTTCAAAGCCACTCAGCATATTAGGGATGGAGGAGAACTTGTAAAAAAGGTGGTGGTGTGGGGGGGAATTCCTAAATATACACCATAACTTTTTACTTCTTGCACTGCTTTGTGTGCTCTCTTTTGTAATGCTCATTAGAGGCATCCAAGTGCTTGTTCCATACTTGAACTTAACAGAAAAAACTAAAGTAGAAAGGTTTTCACTAACTGTGTTTCTTACACTGTGTTACCACAAAAGAAATCCTAATGCTTAGCAAGGAATTTCACATCAAGACTTGCTACTGGAATACATTTACTTACCTAAATTGGTATCTGCTCGGACTAGGAGTTGAGTTTTCTCATTTCCTGCTGGCTTTAAGTGTAATGTTCCTACCCCTTTTTCTTTGAATTCATTATCCTTTTTGTAAAACAGTTTGCACCTGTGGGGGAAAAAAAAATTAAAATCCTTGTTTGTGCAGCCATAGAGAGGTTAAACACATAAAGGTATCTCCCAAATACAGGTATCCATCTGACTCACAGTAACAATAAGCAGGAGTTAATACAATGCAAAATAAATCTTGGTTCTTCTTGACCTTGTCAGCACTTGCAGTTCAAAGAGAAAGGTAATTATTTCTTTCAGTACTGAAATGACAAATGTATTACTTTCAGGGAAAAGTAAAGTGCAGAGCAACCTGTACTTCAAGGTCTAGGAGGAGCAATAACTTCAAGCTACTTTTAAAAAGCACTAATTACAAAGCCATAAGAACTTGCCATGTCATCCTGAAGTTATAACAGGACCTTCATATACAATTTGGAAACATTTTTTAAGTGAAGCTCTAATAAACCTAATGGTATTTTAAGAGATTATCAAACACCTCTCAGATAAAGCCAAAGGCTTATTGTAGCTGAGTGTCAAGCAGACGTACAATTACTTGGACTGCTGAACATGCTTTAAAAACTGCTTCTAGTAGGGCTGGTCTCATTTGGAGCATAAAAGCACAACTTGTTCTCGCTTTCACACCACAATAACCAGCATTTTCCAACAGAAGAGTCTTACTTTAGGCTGTGCAAATAGCTGAGCACCTGCTGGATTTTCCAGCAGTCCAGCATGAGATTTCTGTGGCAGCCCTGCAATTTGAACTTGCTAAACTTGATGAAGGCTGAAACATCTTCACACATAAAAAATTGATCACAAGCAGAACACAAACCATTAGTGTTGTATCCAACATACAGAAGAATTTTAGTAAGATCTTACCAATTCCTGCCTGTAATAAACTGTTTAAGCTTTATTAATTAGGAAATCAAGAACGTGTCCTCGACCACATGCTGCAGCGGTGAAGAACAGCAACATGCAGGTATGAATTTTATCTTCCAAGTTCAAGCCACTTACTTCTTCGAGTAGAAAGCATCATCCTCTTTTATTTCATTAACAACAACTTTTGGTGGCTC
>VYZS01014103.1:16202-28608 GCA_013400695.1 Neodrepanis coruscans | reverse complement strand
ATTAGATACAAAAGCAACCAGTCAGTCACTGGAATAGTGTCCACAGGGAAGTGGTGGATTCCCCAGCATTACACCTTTAATATATTCAACTGGACAGGGTGCTGGGCCATCTTGTCTAGATGATGCATTTGCCAAGAAAGTTGGACTAGACGATCCTTACGGTCCCCTTCCCATCTGGTAGTCTGTGATTCTACATTAACAGTGCTCTGAAAGAACACAACAGGGTAACCCCAACTGCTCTGTGCAAAACAGCCATACACTGAATGTCAGCATCCACGAAAGGGTTCCTCCAAAAGCAAGGAAGTTCAAAGTTACACTCTGTACTGCACATGTGGCTTCTCCACATGGAGATGTCAGAGACATTGCAGGACAGCAAAGCAGGGAGGGACGTGGGGAAAGGGAGCACAGAAAGCCATTAGCAGGCCTGTCCAGCTCCAGGAAGAATCTCAAGACGCTAAAATGCAGAGCCAAGAGTTACACAGGCCTTCTGACATTCAATAAATGTCTGGACTGCAAGTGTTCCTAACTCAGGAAGAGTTCTCATGTTTAAGAAACTCAAATTCAACATGCAGCTGCTGCACAGATTTTACAGTTCAGATAGTTCCCAAACATCACGGTATTTTTAAAACAAAGAAGAAAACAATGGCCATTATAGGGTCAAATTCTCTTCTCATACTTTGTAGCACTACACTGCTGACTATTCAGTGTCTCCATCAGGAAACCATCACACAGCTCACAGCACTGCTGCAACTTAAGACCAGAAACCAGTGGATCCCCAGTTTTGTAGTAGCCTGTTTTCCCAGCATAACACATATTCTTACACAGCACACAGGCTACACAGTGATCTCACAGTAATACAGCAAAGGACTACAATACAAGGAGTGATTGTTTTCACAAGAACTTGAATGTAGGTAGAGAAAATCAACCTAGTTTCTATCTGATCACATAAACAGCTGCTAATATTGCTCAGACTTCTATGCACTCCTGGACCTGACTACAATTTTTACCTGATAGTAGCTGTAAGCACACAACATTCAGCTTCTCTTTCAATAATTACTTTTTATTATGTTAAAATTTGATCCTATGTTTAGCAACAACATTCTAAAACCTAACATCCACAAGTTTATTTCAACGCTGGTTTATTTCAATTGCAGCAAGTAGGAATTTAGCTTTTTTAAAAAACCACACAAACAGAACAAAACAAAAAAACAGCTCAGGAGAATGGAGAAGAGAAGGAGAGAGAGAAGGAATGGTAAGTCAGTAATATCTCACTGTTTCTTTCCCCCCATCACCCCAAAATATGAACAGAAGAACAGATAACCAGAACTAAATAAACATGGTCATCTCTGCATCCAACAACAGGTAAAACCTAACTTAGAGAAACCAACAGAAGAAAGCAAGTTCTTCAACAGGAAACAGATCAAGTTCAGGAGTGAGGGAATTGTTCCAGTTTTCTAAACAGTCATTGGTGAGACAATTGCTGTGGTGTGTGTCGGTACAGCAGTAGTTTAAGTGAGTAACTTTTCCTAGAAATATAACTGCAATGCCTCTGGCAGGCACAAAATTTTCTATCAGTGCTGAAGTTCCACTTTTTTTATGATGCACCTTCATGTACAATGTGGAGCAGGGGCAGTTTTAGGCACATGCAGGAAGTGCAGAGTCACATGGAGAACAGCAGAGTTTGTACTTCCATGCAACCAGATGCATGAGAACAGTCACATCCACATCACTCCCTCTTTCTCTGCTTCACAGTAGAACAACACCTGAACTATTCTATTTCAGTACTTGTCAGAGCCACCAGCACACCTCGATACCTTGTCTGTAATCAGCTTGACAGATGAGCAGCCTCATTACAAGCACACAGAGGAGCTGTGTTCAGAGAAACAGGAACAAATCAGCCACAGCTGGGCACCCACCCATACCCACACTGCCCCTCCCTCCACACCTGCACACCCAGGAGGAACCTGGGATAAAACACAGGGAAGGCCACGGAACAGCACGTGGGACAGCAGATCTGTCACATCCAACTGCTTCAAAGCTTGGGATGGCCTCTCCACACTGCAGGAGGCAGAAGTAGTAGTCCAAGCACAGTTTAAGCCCATTAAGTCTGCTGGCAATGCTTAGCTACCAGAGGTAAGATTCCTACTACGATGGGAGCATCTGCAAGCAAGCCCAGGGCAGGAACAAATACATTTCATAAGCTCTGTTCAAAACTCTTTTTAAAACAGCAAGAATTGGCTATGCCAGTAAAAAAAAAAAAATCCTAAAAACAAGCTCCTAAAAACATACCAAAGAACACACAGTATTTATATGCAAATTAACTCCTGCATGAATGGGGGTAAAAATGAAAAAACTTTTTATGCAAATGCAGCCTAAACACTGAAGAGATATCCACAACCAAACTGGAGATTGGTCTTTTTACCATCTCCCCTACTAACCAGTTCTTAGGTTAGGATGCTGCTTTTCACCCTCCCACTTCGTTGTTTTTCAAAGGAAATTGAAAAGCAAGAAAACCAAACAAACCATTAAGAAATGTTTTCTATTCAATAACTACAGAAACTAATTTTGCTAGTGACAAAAGGAGAATTTTCTTATCGTCAAGGATGGTCACAGTTTTGCACTCATTATACTTAATGATGATGCATTTTTCTTAACTTTCACAGTGCTTGTTTGCATTTAGTTGTTTTCTGAGGAGGCAAGAAGCTTAAATGAGTGCCTTTGCTCATTATTTATGTTCTCCATTTGCATAACTCCTTCACAACTGCTCCATTAAACACCTCTTCCCCTCCAAGGCCAATTTTAAAAAGCCTCCTGCTTTATGAGACTGACAAGTATGAGTCACCGTATTCCCCACGTTCATTCCCCCAGGCATCGAGGGATGTTATGTAGCCAGTAAGTACCTGTTCCAATTCATACTCCCCCACTCCCACTTCTGCTGCAGTAACCTCTCACAGTAATCTGGGAAAAAAAGCTATGGTACCTCTCCAGCTTTCTGCTGTAGGTAGGAAACAAATAGTAAAAGTATTTGCTTTTAATGTTGTCCTTTTCAGCACCAGGGTTAGCTAGAGCAGCTGAACACAGTGCAGGAAGGTTGCACACTCTCTCACTCACTCACTCCCGGGCTTTCACTCCTACCAGAAATGGGAGTTTTCTCAAGAACTTCAAATTGTTTTCCAATCATCCTTCAAACCATTTCCATTTTCTGTCAGCAAGACAAAGTTATTCAACATACATTATTCTTTACCTACTCTTAAGCCCCATCAAGACCAAGGAACACACTCAGATTCCCCACACATCCCACGAGAACAAAACAGCAGAGAACAAACAACAAGTACCATCCCTGCATACTTGGCTTCTATCTCCAGTAAACCAGGTTTTCTCAGTTATAAAAATACCTCCCTCAGTCTCCAGTCAATAATCATCCACTGCAGAGGACTGACAGGACCTGATTTTACTGCTCTTGTTCATGGACAGAAGGGTTTTCAAACAGGGAATGCGTGCCAGAAAGCTTTCCATTGACTGTTATCCTTCTCCACTGGTTAAAGGACACACTGCTAAAGAGGAATGAGATGCACATCTGGAAATGACACGGCCATACTGAAGTGATATAAGACCTCAAACAAAGTAAGCAGCATTGTATAAGCCCAAGCTTATACAAACATTCAAAGCCAAAGACACCTTCGAATTTAATTGGCAGCAGGTTTTATATCTAAGACAAATCTCAGGACTGCTGCAGCAACCAGATCACTCCAGTGCTGGGAGAACATATGGTACACTGCAGCAGGAAACACACCCACGGCATTTGAAGAGAGCCCTCGTAGAGCCAAGCACTTCCAAACCAGACGCACATTTTATCTCATGCAGCTAAAGCCAGGAGTTTGCATCATAGAAACAATAACTCCTCCCAGAGATTTAGAAATCCTGCAAGTCAGCCAGCAAATCAAAAGCTGGACAATGCCCAGCCAGGTCTCACATCTTGCCAACGTAACTGCATTGATTCATCATATCTCTGCTTGTTAGCCTGATACTCTTTGGACTTTGACTAAAACATCATGCAGGCCACCTGCCATCAGGCTTTTCAGTGGGAACCCCAAAGCCTATAATCATGCATCACAAAAAGCATTCAGGATCAGTTCAGCTCTATTTTGCTGACGCATACCTGTGCCTTTACACATATGTTAAAAAAACACCATTTCTCTTGACACGGTCACTTTCCCTCGCTGCTATGAGAGCCAAAGACCTTCAAGCAGAGAAGTTTTTTTAAGCCCTTTCCACTCCTTCATCTCAGAACAACAAAAGGACCAGCTTCCTTACAAAGGAAATGCCTGGCTGCATCTATCAGAGGCCTCCTAAGAGTTTTACTAACAGAGAGAATCATGTCAGTCCGATTCCACATCACGTCTTCCCAGCTGCCTTCCCTTTCCTCTGTATCCTGCTCATCCTGGCTTCCTCAGGTAGTTACAGACCACTACAGAGCCAAGGCTTTAGTCTCAACACTCTGCCAATAAAGATAATCTAAAAAAGAAATGTATAAAAATTTCTCCAGTAGCTCCAGGCTTCAAATTATTCAAACTCATGCTAGTAGAAGCCATTTGTCTGAAAGGCATTACATAAAACAGTCGCATAATTCAAGGTGCAAGACAGTAAAATATGCAGTTAAATAATACAAAGGTATTAATTAAAAGAAATGGGCAGGGGAGAATAGGTTTTCAGATGAGATCTGAAATGAGACTGAAAGTCAACTATGTAGAGAGAAAGCACATGAGTTTCAGAGGCAGAAGCTGTGATGAGAGCAGAAGCAAAAATCCCTAGTATTTGGCAGCAGGAGTGAGACAACAGGTCTAACAAGCAATCTGCAACATGCAGATAGAAGACTTGAGCTATGAGAGAGAAATCAGCAAATCCACATCAAGATCATGGGCAAGAAGAAGCACATGGAAAAAGAAAAATGTCACTAGTAACATTTAGTGATATAAGAGTGACTAATTTCATTATTTATACAAATGTGAAAAGACAAGCCATGGCATGGGATGGCATTCTGCAGCTACTTACATATTTATGCATTAATATGATGCCCCAGCCCAGGCACCTTGTTATTCTCTTGTCTATATGTTTTATGAAGACATTTTCTTATCATAGAAAACACAGAATTATTACATGGGGACCACAGCTCAAGTATTAACTTGTATCATGCCTGCTACAATAAAGTCAAATAAGATGCTCAGCTGACAATGATTGCCGCAGGACAAACACTGGTTGGCAGATCTGCTGACCCCAAAGTACAACAAGAAGATCAGAGAATGAAAGTAAAGATATGCATCTGATGAAAGATTAGCTGGGATTAAAAAAAGCCAACAAAAAACTCCACAATTACCTGATAAAGTATAGCTTGGAAAAAGTACTATCATGTGAAACACTGGTGTGAAAGCAGCCAGCAGAGTCTACACTTCAATACTTTTCCAAGGATTGTTACGCTTCAAGTGGTAAACAAACAATGTGTTTTTCTTCTTGGAACTATTTATAGCCCTAAGACCACCCAGTAAGAACATTACATCCAATTCTAACAACGTCAAACCAACATTTGTTTTAGCAAGACTCCTCTGCGAGAGTTCCGAGAGACCTTCCTACTTCCTTAACAAAAGCAGGAACTGCACCACGTTTTACTCCTACTTGTCTTTGAGGTTACAATAAAGTTAGGATGGCCATGCAGAGCCTCTTCCCCATGAGTTCTTTAACTGTACATCACTACAGTATCAGACCTTCCTCGCACAGGGAGCAGCACACCTGCACTGTAACTGCTGCTGTATAAAGAACACACAGAATTGATTACTTTGGGCTCTTCAGAGAGTGAAGGAAGTAGAAAAAGGGAAGGATGGCACTATCACAAATATATCTGCTATCTTAACATAAGAAACATAAGGAACATAAGAAAGATGTATTTTTTCGCAGAAGAGACAACCTTCACTGTTCTTCTAGACTATTCTGCGATGTCAGAAATTATAGTATGGCACATACCATCTGTGTAGATTATGAAGAGACTTTATCATAGGAGAGGCCTAATCCAAGAGAAGTTTTGATTTTCAGATACTTTTTCAGCTTGCAAAACTCAGCACTTACTAAGCATACTTGATCTGGAATCTTCAACAAGAATATTATAAAGTCATCTCCTTGGCAGTCAATCAATCTTTTTCAGAGTTAAGCCAACTTGTTCTTTCAGCTTAGCCTGCAGGTTACCTACCAGTTTCATCTCACCTTAATACAGACTGCTGATTTTTACAAGTACATGAGAATACTACACCCATGTTTCATTCCAAGCTGAAATTCTCACACAGGGTTCCCCACCCCTCCTCTTCTTCTAAAATATCAGCATCATAGTAACAAATATAAGCTCTGCAAAGCATTCACAGCTTCTGTTAAGGGCTTGCATAAGTAATGAGCAACACTGTGCATAGTCTCAAGCGAAGGTGACATCAACACATTAATTAACCCAAGATAAATAACACATTCCCTCCAATATCAAGAGCAGATGAAGGCTCTTGATGAAGGCAAAACACTTTGTCCACACAGTTGCCACCCCACTGCTCTGCAGACATGCAAGATTTTAGACATCAGAAGTGCTGAACACAGACTGCTCTCACTAATGAGAGTGGCATCTTCTAGTACCTCTGCCAAGACCCACCAACACGCAGACAAACAGTGCTGTGAGCATTATGTAACTCCAGAAGTTCGTAAAGCCAAACATTAGAATCTCAATGTTCTTATAAGAAGAGACATGTAAAATTCTTAATGAGCTCCATGATGGTTTCAGCTGCATATTTTCCCAAGGGATTCACTGACTGCCTCTGTGGACGCTGTCTCCACGTTTCTGTGGATACGCACTTTTTGCTGTGTTGTAGTATAACAGAGGAAATTTGGAAAGGGGTGCGATGGCAGATGGAACCCTTGTGAATAGCACTGGAAGTCTACACAATCAAGTTCTGTTCCCAAATCTGACAGCATGTCCCTATATGACCTTCCACGAGTCAGTTATAAATTCCTTCTGTAAAACGAAGACAGTTCAAAAAGCCAAACAAAGATATTGGAAAGTTGCAACAGTTCTTTGTTTCAGAGTTAGGGTTTGGGGTTTTTTTTCTGTTAAATTTAGACCAGATAGTGACAGGAACTTTGCTCTCAGAGATACAACACTTCCTGCTTGTACTCAGCCTGTTCCTGTACTCCTACCTTCAACACAATATGATTCACTTTATTCTCAAGGCACATCTATTTTCTCTTTATCGTAAGAGCTACTTACTGCAATGAACTCACAGAGAATCAGAGGGAAGTATTAGACTGTTGCCCCTGTTATTTCTTCAACAATTCCACAGGGCTGGGCACAGCAAGCGCAGCACAGAGAGCAAGGATCACACTCAGCATACACTGCTCAGAGACAACCTTCAAGCTTCTTCCTTCCAACAGGCACAAACAGAAAGGGGTGGACACTGCTTCCCTCGTGGAAGAAACAATACACACCTGAAAAAGCTTATCCCAATCCACTTTACTCCACCTGATTAAGGCAGCACAGTGCTGACACGATAATCTGCTGAAATACTGCAGAAAAATGGCACAGGAACAGCAGCCAACATCCTGCTGGCTTCTTAAATCAAATGTACCAAAATTAATGGAAAAACTTCAAATTTGGAATACCTTGTCTCACATCATCTACGTCCTCTGGACACCAACCAGACACACACCACTCTAGGATCCATTTCCTGTAGATGCAGGGCAAGCACTTCCTGATTCAGTGAAGCTGCACCAGCGTCTTGTTGCTCCTTCTGACCTTAATATAAAGTTGTATTTTGCAAAATACACACAACACACTTACATGGGCACAAAAAGGCTATGAGCATAACCCAACAACCTGTACTTGTATTATTATTTTCAGAAGAAAAAAAAAACACACACAAAACAGCCAGTGCCTTTTATACTGCTGGCAAACATTTGCTTAAAAAAGAACAGCGTTTGAAAGTATAGCCTAATACCTTTTCTTAAAGGTTATTTAAAGCTACAAAGCACAGTGGATGATGATAGGTTCGTATTTTATCTCATTGCTCTCAAGCTCTCTAATTTTGAACTATATTGGGTGTTACAGAAAATAAACTAGCTTAATTTGCCTTTTTTTTTTTTTTTATAAAATGTTCCAAACTTAGCAATGAAGCTGGGGGAAAAAAAAAATCACTATTTACTCGTGACACAAACTAATTAGCCTATGAACATAAAAGCATTCAAGTTCTTAGAGCACATAAAGGATTTGTATTAGTGACAATTTAAGAAGTTTATCCTTTTAGAGCAGGTCACTCCCCGAATTAGATATTTGGAGTGAACTTCTTGGTACTGAACTAAGCTAGGACACTTTCCATGAACCAGGCAACGAAACTGAGTGTCAGACTAGTCATCAATATTTAAAGAAAAACCACAAAAAAGTTATTTCATTTCCAATACATACTATCTACTGTATAGGAAGTGTAGAGTGTCCAATTTTTCAACAACAGAATTCCCCTATGCATCTTGAAAGATAACAAGCTACTTATGAAACTTCTTGCATGCAACACTTCTGCTCAACCCCACACATTTCTTTCCCAAACAACTGGAAAGATACTTGAAGTTTTTTGCAATAGTAGCCAAACTGAAATCTGTCCCTGCTTCTCTCCATTTTATACAGAATAGCTTATTAATGCACCTTTCAGTTTCCACACACCAGTCAGAAGCTACAGAAGGAAATAACATGACAACAAAAAAACCACGCGTTTAGGCAAAACGGCACTTACTTCCTTAAAAGCTCTCTCACTAATTTATTTTTCTAAAGCTGCAAAATCTACCCACCTGAGACCACCAAGATCAGAATTTACACAAGTAGTGTAAGCTATTCACTTAAATATTCTCACAGTCATATTAAATTATACTTGAGCTTGAAAGCAGAAATTACAAATGGATCTTCACAGGTCATCTTGAAGCAAAGAGACTGACAAAAAGGATCTGTGTATGCATAAACAAGACTTTCAGAAACACCTGACTTAGACAGCAGGAGAGAACTGTAAGCAGTGTTTTACAGCACAGAAAGGCCTCTCTACACTACACCAGCCACCGAAGTTGCTCAAAAGGAAGTCATCAGTGCAATAACACTGCTGATGCTGGTTTCCTGTGTCATTCTAAAGCTTCACAAGCTGGTTATTGTAAATAAGTTCATTAAAACACAAAAATAATTCAAGAGAGACAGAAAACTGACTGGAGAACCTCTATGGCAGTCAATGTTTTCAGCTGAAGAATCATAACTAGAACTTTGAGCTTAAACTCTTTGTTATTTCTGTATTAGTACTGATGCAGTTCATTCAGTTTAGGATGCTAATGAAACTCCTTCCTAGTATTTTCAACTTTATGCTACAGATTTTCAGATAACCTTTCAGTTACAAACACTCCAAAAGGGACTAGTTCAAGAACTTATCTGCAGGTAAAAGGGTTTGGGTAAGGCATTAACTACTGGAACTTACATTATGAAAATATTAAAAAAAAAATTATATTTAAGAAAAATTACTTTGGGAGACAAAAAAAAATGCTACCAGTTAAAGAATCAAAATACACATGATTTGGATGGCAAATGTTACTGGCTAGCATTCTGATACAGTCACAGAGTGCCTTAGCAAGAATCTACTTCCTGCNATCTGATCTAAAAGAAAATTGTTACTGAAACTTCCTACCAGAAACATTGCAGATTTTTTAATCTTGTCACAGATTAATTACATTCTATGTAATGTACTCATAATGCCTTTTTCCTTCTAGTTAAAGACAAATCACCACCAAAACCATCATAACTTACTTTAATTCCTACTTCTATATTTGGTTTCCTTTCCTTTTCTCTCTGTCATCCCCCCCATCCAAGACTGCCACCACACTGTACTTTCCTTCTAGCACTGCAGGTCTTCCTTTGAAACTTATTTGTTCTGCTTCTCCCAAACTGTTTTCCCTTCCCAACAGATAAACTTTCCAGATAACCAAAATACACATGATTTGGATGGCAAATGTTACTGGCTAGCATTCTGATACAGTCACAGAGTGCCTTAGCAAGAATCTACTTCCTGCTTTTCTAAGAACAGCAATTTTCAACTTGAGAGTCCCAAATGCTGCCATCTTTCCTAAAAGCTTCAGTAAAAGCATGCTCACTGTCCACAGACCTACACTCACCATTCAGGAGCCAAGTTCCACGCAGGTGAGTTTTCCTCCTTTTTTTTTTTTTTTTTTAGGAATTCCTAAAGACTTTGAAGACCAACTTGCTTCAAAAAATCAGCACAACTGAAATTTTACTTAATCTGAGAATAATTGTTAAAATATACAAAACAAAATTCCTACATTTTCAAATTAAAAAAATACAGCTCTAGCATGAATACAGCAATATTGGGGGTGGGAAGTTACTTTCCTGCTTAAGCCAGCAAAGAATATAAGCCATAAGACTGACAACATCACTCTGTCTGCTATTACAATTACTATAAATTTTCAGTGCCAGCACTCAGAATAGTCAGACAAACCTGTTCCACCTCACTGGCACAATGCAGAGTGAGTGACAGCACACAGTAATTTTTCCTACTACAGAGCACATTGCCTTTCCCACAGAAAAAGAAAAAAACTCCAAATTCCAAGCTATTCAAACTCAAAGAGGCCAAACTGAATCAGCTAAACGCTGCTAGATAAATTACAATATGTAGCAACTTGTGAGCTATTTTAACATTCACTTCATAGCCAGGTTCTTTGTTCTCCTCTGTCTTTTAAATAAAATGCTTGATTGCATTAAACACATATATTTTGTATTATGTGTGTGTGTTAAGGCTCTTCCTTCCCTTTCCTCCCTTCCCATCCTGCAACACATTTTCCCAAATCTCATAACCCAGTGCCCTGTGTCACAGCCCCTAATCCGGCTGTGGCCCCACCACAGGCACAGGCAGCATAATCTGTTCAGAAGTCCAACTGCACAGCAGATGGCTTTGCATCAAGTGCTGATTAAAAAACCCACCTCCACCAGACATGGAAAAAAAAAAGTCATTTTATCAATATAATTTCCATTTTTACTGAGAAAATGTAAAATACGCGTAAAATACAAGCAAAAGATGCGCTTTCCAAAGCTACTGCACAAGCCTTCACCAGGAATTTTAGAATTCCAGCTTCCTTCCAAAAGGGGTAAACACAGCTGTACACAGATAAAACAGACCACACCAATCCCACATCCAGCTGACCTTGATACTTGAGGTGAAAATGAGCTACCAAATAAATAAAAAAAGGGAAAAGGAAAAGCCATCCCAAATGACCAATGGGAATTTTCTCAAATGTTGCATTTTTTTGGTTTGTTTGCTAGAAGTAAGAAAAGTTCTATGACTGAAGAAAATGATGTAACTGAAGATTCTCTGTAACTTTCTGACAGGGGAAAAGTCAGGAGCAGGAGACAGGTCAAAACTTGTGCCGCAATTACCCTACTCATGTATTTGTCATATTTCCCATGAGTAAAACCAAATGAACCTCGCCTCGTAGAAGCATTTATATCAGCAGCTTTCTTTGGGTGGAGCAAACAACTCGGAAGCATAAATAGACATTAACTCACACTACCTCACATACCACAAAAAAAAAAAACAAAACTTGAAAATATGGCTTGTTAGAGCACTTTTAATCCAAATAACTCGTTTTAAAAAAATCACTTCATATCAATGAAGTTGTGTTTCCAAATTTGCAGCCCCATTACTAAAAACAGTAAGGTAGTATACCAGCAAAGATGGATTACATATTTTAATAACCTGTATTAAATACTTATCACAGGTGATCTAGTACTAGATTCAATAAGTTCACTTTACAAGCTGTGCAGCAAGTAAAGCTGTGTTTATTTGCCTTTCTCCTTCAATTTTTTTTTTCAGGATTAAAAAAAAAAAAAGAAAATTGAATTTCAGCATCTCTGGATGGTTCTGCATCCCCATCCGTACGACCAAATATGCAGTTACAGAGTCACATGATGCAAATCCTGAAAAAATAATAATAGTAAATTGTGCTTAAAGTAGCATCACAGAAATAGACTTAAAACAAGGCCAAGAAGCACTGGCAATGTATGGGAGGTTAAAAACGATCCACACCGACCGGCGGAGAGCCGCTCCACGCAATGGAGCCTCTCGCAGCACCAGGGCCCCGCCGCAGGGTGCCCGAGCCGGGCAGCCCGCGAGAGGCACCGATTGCCATTTTGGACACCGCCTCCCGCTCCCCGGCAGTGCCAGCCCACGGGCGGCCCCCCGCCCCCGCACACCGCTCACGGCGGCGATGCGGACCCGCAGCGCCGCGGGAGGACCCGGCGCGGCTCCCACGGCGGATCCCCCCGCGCTGTCCCCCGTGTGCGGAGCCCCCG
>VYZS01014103.1:5673-16162 GCA_013400695.1 Neodrepanis coruscans | reverse complement strand
CGAGCCCCGCCGGCGGCCCCCGGTGCGCTGCTCCGCCGCCCCTCACCTGGATGTAGTTGTTTTCGCAGTAGTCGGCGACTCGAGTGAGGTTCTGGTAGCTCTCGAGCAGAGCCCGCTTGCCAGAAGGGATTTCCTCCTCTAGCAACATCTGCAACTCTGCCATTTTCCACCCCTCCGCATCGCTTCCTCTTGCATTAAAGAGACAGCGGCAGCGCCGGGCTCGCAACCCGCCTGGTATTGTGGGATTCCTCCTCGCCTCGCTTTCGTGAACGCTCGCTTTCCCCACCCATCCTTCCCCCTCCGAGGGGAGGGGAGAAAAAAAAAGAGGGAAAAAAAAAGAGGAAAAGGGAAAGCTCCGCCTTCGCTGTGCAGGGACGGCCGGGAGTTGTAGGCGGTGTGAGACGCAGGCGCTGGGCGGGCGCCGCTCCCGGGCAGTGCCCGCCGAGATGGCGGAGGTGCGGCTCGCGGTCCGGCGGGCTGCGTGTCCCAAGGCAGGGAGACCCCGCTGCGCTTCCCAAACTCCCGCTACAGAAAAGCCACAGCCCCACAATGCTGCTCTGAGGCAGCAACTCTCTGCAGGAGAGGCCAAAAGGGTCCGGGAGGGGAGCGCTGTTCTGGTTATCCGGCTGCCTGACAGGATAGGGATTGGGAGGGTCACAGAATCACTGAATCAATTAGGTTGGGAAACACCTCTGAGATCATCGAGTCTATGCCCTAACACCACCATGTTGCCTAGACCATGGCACATCTTTCACTGAAAGGTTGATTCGCCACTGGAATGGGCTGCCTGGGGTCGTGGTGGGGTCACCATCCCTGGAGGTGTTTAAGGAAAGACTGGATGAGGCATGGTTTGTTGGTAGGTTGGTATTGGGTTATGGGTTGGACTCGATGATCTCAAAGGTCTCTTCCAACTTCGTTGATACTGTGATACTAGAGTGCTATGTCCAGTCCTTCCTTAAACATCTCCAGGGATGGTGACTCCACCACCTCCCTGGGCAATCCATTCCATAGATGACAACAAAATTGGTAAAACAATAGTGGGATCACGATTTGGGGGAACTAATTCCTTCCAGGAGGTTATCCCCTGAAGAGGTGGGAGAAACCTTGTGAAGGCCTGCCCAGAATAAGTACTGACAATTAGCAATTTCCTATGTTTAGTTTTATAAAAGTTTTAACTATTTGGCTGAGGTAAATACATTATTCCTGCCACTTGTTTACCTCACTTGTTAATCATTGTTCAGGGCCTCCCTCCCTCTGTAAAAGTATGGGAGACGAGTCTGGTGATTATTTAGTACAATTTTTCTTGCATATGTGTTTTTTTGTAAGCAAAATCCTGAATCTGCAATTGTGCTGAAAAAAAAGCCGAAAGTGCAGCCTGTGACTGCACTGGTGGGATTTCCAAGCCTGCTTTTGCAAAGAGTAACAGGCCCAGAAGAAGCCATCTCCAAGCCCACTGTTCATGCCATGTGCTGTGTGTCCAGAGTTACAAATGCAATCTAGGTTAGTCCTTGCATTTCAGTAGTTGTCCCAAAGAAATCCCCACAGCAGTGAAGTCAGCATGTTTCAGAACAAATACTCTCAAGCACACTATAGTGAGACCAGACTGCCCCATCTGTGCATAACCATGTGGTATTTTACATGTTCTCTGAAGTCTGTCTTCCGTGTGCAGCACTGAACACTGTTCTGGTCAGGCTGCTTTGGTGTACCTGCTGCTGTCTCTAAATCAAGGTGGAGAGAGGAAAAAGGTATTTCCCTTCCCCTCTGAGGTCAGCAAAGTTCAGAATCTCAGCCCAGAACTGTGGAAGTAAGGATGAATGGTAGGGAGCCTGAGAAGGACCAGCGGGCCTAGGGCAGGTCTTTGCAGCTGGAGTTACAAAAAAACAGCCCCTGTATGGGAAGAGCTATGCAGATGCCAAGAGAGGTAGAGTGCTTTTGGGAGACAAAAGAGCTGGTACATTCACAGCACTTGCTGTGGGATAAAATCACATCTACGTTGCTATTTCCTGACGGTTAGCTCATTTGGCAGCTTAGCAAAATTGTTTCCAAAGTGTCTTCAATAATTATCTTTAGGAAAGCATGTAATTTCAAATAAAACACTTTGGATTTCAAGTGTCCTTTTAATGTAAAATAATTAAATATGTTCTGAAACCGTATTGAGATATAGACAAGCTTTAAATGTATCCCAGGGCAATTGTACCACCTTGGGCACAGGCTTCTCCTCGTTTGCAGCTATGATAATACAAATTTGAATTCTCTCTTCAGGCTGGCTGCAAATTGCTTAACACATATTGGCTTGGATGAGTCTGTAATTGTGTACTGATCACAGACTGGCTTCATGGAAGCTGTTAACATCCTTAAATGGAGCACAACTTTTGTTGGCTCTTCGTAAAATACTATGGCTGTCCCTGTACCAGGAAACAATAGATATGTGAGGCCTTGCACATCAACTTTCTTAAGTTTGAGAAAAATCAGCAGTGTATGTTTTCCTGAATGTGATGTGCTTCACTTCAGTGGGCAATCTTGTCCTACAAACAGAGGACAGGACAGCCACTGAACAGGAGGCAGTGGTGGCTCCCAGGATATACATCCACATCAAGCAGTAGTGCAAATGCTCCAGGAGGGCTTTAAGCCTCATTCCCTCTCGACCGAAAAGGCCTTGCACAAATAAAAAAAACCCCTACCACCTCTACATCAAAATGTTCTCACAACTCAAGAAGACCTTGGAGGACCACATGAAAGATCGCCACCTTGTGACAGCTGCGTTGAGGCTTTTCTGCTGCCTCGGTGGCACAGCCAGGCATTATCCACATACCTGGAGGATAGAGCTGGGGTAGATATAGAAACACCCAGCTGGCTCCAGGTCAGCTCCAGATCAACTCCAACCACGACACTAGTGCTGTGAGGGCTGTCCGATGTAAGAGGTAATGGGAATTGTGGTGTGGACATGCTCAAATGATTAGATCAGCAGTTCTTATTAGCTTCTGCCCCATAGTGGCCCTCCTGCTCTCAAAATTACTCTCTGCAGGGTCACTTAAGTGTCTTTGCAGTGTGTTCCTTGTGAATGAGGTTCTTGGAGGGTTCATGGACTCAGATGCAATAGATCCAAGCTGGCTCCATGAGCATGCCTGTTGTATACATTAAGTGATTCCAAAGCACATGAAAGCAGGGAGACATTTGTGTAGCTACACAAGTGCTCAGCAAATCTAGCAGAACCAGCACTGAGCCACAGCTAATAAACCTTGGACTTGAGCTGATATTTGCTGAAGACAGTAATGTGCATCTGAACTTCATTTGCTGGGTTTTTCTTTAGAAACTATTTTATTCTGATGGGTTTTTTGGTTTAGTTTGTTGGTTTGGTTGGGTTTGGGTTTTTTTGAACCTCATTGCACCAGCTAATAAATTGCTGATTAGAGGGAAATGTTACCTAAACTACTCAAGCTACTTCGAGTGTGCAAGAGAGCTGAGAATTAAAATTTTCCTGACTGGGGTGACTCGACTGGTAGAGGAAAAAATTATGTTCATCAAACTCCACCCAAACAATCACCCAAATGAGATCCTATCTAGAGAAAAATATCCTTATATACCTCTCAGTGTCTCAACTTTCCATCTGAGATTTGCTCCTCCTCAGTGGGGCATAATGATCTCCAGAGGCAATACTGTTTTTCCCACTTTTGACTGGGAGAAAAAAACATGACTCTATTCTAAATGCACCTGTTTAGAACAGTGTCGAAGTAGCAGCATCTAAGCAACTTCTCCTGCACTGTAATTTGTGTAGCTCTGTAACTGTCTATTCCCCTTTCTAGGCCACAGATTGGCATGTGTCTTTGTTTTTCCCTTGGGAACAAGCAGTACTTTGCTTCAGTAGTGTTGATTGGAAAATAACCCTTTATTTTTTGTTGGACTGTTTCTCAGCTGGATCAATTCCTGATTCGGTTGTTTAGCTGCACAAGCCCTTCTGACAGTGCAATGGAAAAGGAGATGAGGGATCTGAGGAGGCAGCTGGAAGCACAGAGGACACAGGGCCTGTTCAGATCAGCCCATCAGCTCTGCTGCCAAATGCCAAGTCTCATGTTCTTGTAAGAAAATTTTTGTTGATTACGGTCATGTAGCTATACAAGTATCACTGTACTGGGACAATCCTGTGTGAATACTTAATGCTGTAACTTTTTTTTTTTTCCTGGAATCAAATTTTGCCCTCTCGGCATTTCCTACACCAAATTAGAAGTAACTGCCCAAGAAGGTGCATATCCTGTGTTGGTTGCTTTTCTGTACTTTAGATCCAGCCCACAGAGCTTTACTTAAGAACCAGAATAATTACCCATATTGATATTTAAGTTATCTTCACAGGGTGCCTTAGTTTTGCAGAGATGAATGAGGCTGTTCCTGCTTCTTGGGGACAATTTGTCATGCTTTCTGTGCGCCTGTGGTCACTCTGCATGCCCTTTTTTCCAATTAGTATTTTTAAGGTTTTCATCACAGCTGTTAACAACCAGAGATGCTCCCTCCTGCCTTGCCATGGGAGCGGGGGTGTTTGGGGCAGGATTGCATCCCTGAGCCTGGTCCGGGGACCCCTCGCACCCCCCTGCCAGTTGCTAGGCAGCCAGCGAGCTCCGTGCAGAGCCAGCACAGCCAGCCAGGCATTGCTAGGCAGCCCGAGCTGCTGGCAGCACAGAAATAATAAGATTCAAAATTGCAGCTTCAAGAATGCAGAAGATAAGAGTAGCACAAAAATAAATAGTTTTACTGTATTTTGACATGACCTTTCTCCTCTAATATATTTTCACTTGCAGGATTTGCCTTCTGTCTCAACCTCGTTTTTCATAAAACTCTCTCCTCTTCATCCCTCCTGCATGCTTATTTTTGCTCCTCAGTGGTGCTCTGGTGTCAACAGTCCTCCTTTTCTGTCACCTCCACTACACTTGTCTCCATTTGTCATCTCAGTTGTTCTCCTCCCATGTTCTACTGGATCCCCTTTTCCTTTGGCCTCTTTAATTTCAGTCTCCATTCTTTCATCTTTCTCAGCTCAACCTCTAGCTGTCAGGTTGCCTCCTGGCTTTTTATTTCCACTTTCACTGCATCAAAGAATTCCTCCCATATCTTCTGTTCCCAGATCCCAATCTGGGTTCCTTGTGCTGCTGTCACTTCCAGCTGCCCATCACAAGGTAGGCTTATCTTCTTAATTCCTCAAAATATTCCCAAGGCAGAGAAGACAACCACTGCCCTGAGAGGATGGGAAAAGTGGAGGATCTAGACCTTGGTGATGCAGCCATACCTATTCAGAATCTCAAAAAAGTCCATTTATTTAATTTATTTCTTCCTAGACCCACATTAGGGAAGATGGCTATTGAGTGTCAAATGAAAAGACTCACTTCTTACACCAGTAACAAATGAGGCTAAACTATTTTGTTATAAAAACATTTTGAGGAAGGGCTGATTTTAATAGAACCACTTGAAGCAGAAGGTGGGGTTCTGGCAGTAACTCTTTTTATTAGCAAATGGGTTTTTTTCCCCTACTTTTATGTCTTTGGAAGGGTAATTTAAATATGAAAAGAGTCATTCTATTGCAAGGGGTAGGCATGGAATAAAGTCAGCTTTCTGAATAGATCCATGCAGGTTTGGCCCACTCACTAGAGAGTAGGTTGGGATTTCTTGATCTAATAGCTGTTTGTTGGAGGACACCAATCCTTTAAAATGGAAGACTTTCTTTGATGTGTATATGTGCAATAAAAATTTCTCTGAGAAATGCTTTTCACCTTGCATAGAACTTCTGGTCAAAAGCAGACAGAAAGACACCTTGCTCAGAAAAAAGCAGTATTTGCATAATAAGCAGTGAAAGGGAATATAGCAGACCCTAAGACAAGTCTTCTGTATCCCTGGTCAGAAAGCAGGCACTAAAAGGGTGGATGGCTCATATCAGCAGTGTCCTACTCACTCAGCTCTTTGGAGTCAGCATGCCTAGCAGGAAAAAAAGACCTCTTAAAGTCTTGAGAAATGTTTTGAAGTCTGAAAACACCTTTAACACAATTTCTGTTCTGTTTCCACATCTCTATAAAGGCTATGAGAATACCAAAACAAAACTGTTCCAGAGTGAATGCATATAGAGCCACCCAGGCTTAGTGGGACTTATTGGCTCAGACATTGTTTGCAGAGCTGTAACTGCTTCCTAGAGAACCAGAGCCTAAGATGGCTTTGGAAATTCATGCAACACTGCAAATGATGCCTTGAGACCACTGACTAGTGCTAAACACAGAATTAATGAACTCTTCTGGACTACATTTACCATACACAGAACTGAAGTGTCTCTGTTGTGCCTTGGAGCATCTTCAATATCCAGGTTTTTCTGTTCTCCATCAGTTCCCAGTCTCCTATGATCCCAGATAATGGAGAATTGATTGTAATAATACTGTCACCTAATTTATATACACCTCAAAATTGATTACTCCACACTATGGCTATACCTTACTCAGCCTATATATACCGAGACTAATTTATTTCCTATCTTCAGTACTAAGTTTCTGTATTTGGTACAGGGGATGAAAAAAAACCCATAAAGGGGTAAACTATGTGCTTCAGAGCCAACACTTGAAGTATCTCTGTGGATTGTTTACTTTTTCAACAGTTAAAATTATTCATATATGCCTGTTTTTATTCTTAATAAAAAGAAATTTAAAGCTCATCAAATTATTCTTAAAATGCAAAGCTTTAAAAGAATATATTATTGTGAAGATAATTTAATCACACAATTGCAATTTTTCATTGTATTTGAGGAAATCTGAGTATGGATAGAGATTAATTTTATGTACTTTCTATTTAAAAGATTGGTGTTTTTCTAAGCACCACCGTTTTTTGATGCAGATTAAAAGCGTTCGTATTCTGTACTGATTAATTGGTGTGCCTCTTTTGCATTTAAATATATACTTCATTGAATTGCAGCTTTCCATCACAAAGCAGGAAAGAAAAAATAATTAAATGATAACATCATGCTACTACAGAAGGAGTGTTATTTCCCCAATAAAAATAAATATTTGACAGCAATTCTGCAGTGATAGCATTACCCAGCACAATATTTGGATGGCAAAATAAGGCACAACATAATAGTATTTTTTTTAGCAAGTAAAAACACATTACAGTTCTTGTGTCTGTTCCAGCTCCCAGTGAAACAGTAAAGCTTCAACTGGAAGCAATACTGAGTATGGTTGAGCAGTGTTTGAAAAGGACTATCTTCAATTGCAAAGAAGGCAAAAGGAATGGGATTGCATGCACAGCAACCCTCAGATACGGTTGTCTCCTAGAAAATCACTTCCACACTAAGATAACATTGACATCCTCCTTGGTATTGTCCCAGTCAGAGCCCAAACACAGACTGTGCAGATAATGAGGGTAAAAAGTCATTACACATAGACTGAGGCTATTCTCTGTTGGGAACATTTAAAAATAAATCAACCCATTTAGTGCAATCCAACAGAATTTAAAGAATAAGCATTGGCTATTCAGAATAAATATAGGGTTTTTTTCCTGTTACTTTTCATTGTATAAGAGGAACAATCTCTTGTTCCTGTGAGATTGATTACATGTCTCAGACTTAGTTTAGATATTAATCAATCTCAGGAACCACTTCTTGTTTCCAGTAGCATAATGCAGTAAAAATTGTCCTTTAATTACCATTAATGAATGTTACCTGCAGTGAAAGTGAATGTATGCCACTGGAAAATAACTTGGTTCAGAGGGCAGCAAATGCAAATACGAGCAATCTCTATCGTGCACAGGCACAATTAGAAGTGAATATGTAAATTACTGATGGCATCTTCCTCCTCTGCTCAACTATTTGCTGTCACCATTAGCTATGAATGTTTCAATTTAATTGGTTGTAACCATAATAATCCCACAATATCTTTCTGGCCAATGTGTTCCTAAAGGGTTGGGGACTTTTAAACAGTGTCATGTACTAAATACTCAGTATTAAAAATATTTCTAATGTTCTTTAAAATAATTCTGAATTTTGAGTGGGTCAGTTATGCTTGCCTCCACCTCCCTTTAGATATCTGACACTTCATTCTGTATCTGACACGTTTGTACTTCTCAAAATTTCTTCAATGTATCAGATGGAGCCTATCTAGGTTTTTACATCAATTGGAAGATGACACATAGGTAGATATCTTTTCTTATATGCTAAGAAAAAAAATTGGTTTAATACTGTTCTGACTGAAAAAGAGATAAAAATACTGTTTTACATGGAAGATATATTATAGACCCCTCACTGTACTGTATGTGAAATTTGTGATTGTCTTCCCTTGTAGTGCTTTGTTTTCAGTTGCTTACAACTTTGTCAGCCTTAATTTAGCCCTAGTAGCACATATATTTTATTTTTCCTCTTCAAGGAATTTGTGAGACAGAAACAAAAAGAAATGCTTTCAATATAGCATTGTTACAAATCTTCCAGCCACAAGGTTACACCACCACTAGCTCTGTATTTTGAATGAGGACTTTCAAATCTAGCAGAAGGTAGTTTAAGGCCCATACCTCCTGCTCTTCCTGAAAAACCTGATAACATTTCATTAATTCCTAAATTTCTAAAAGCAATATATTTGCATACTCTCAGGAGAGTTTGTAAGAGTTAAGGTATATCCACTGAGGAACTGGGCTACGCTGATAATGTTTCACTGTGCACTGCAGAGCCAAAGGATTCTTTCTTTGTTCACGGAGTATCACTGTGATGGATAATAACAGAGAGGGATTGTATCCCCTGACACCTGGAATGTAATAGTATGACGGATTCTGGGACTAGAGGTAGTGGAGAAGTTTGCAGGGGCCAGAAAGAAGGGGCATGTACAGGTGTGAAAGAGGAGGAGAAAAAGAAAAGGTCAAGCAGAACTGTGCAGATTGTTTAGGTATGTAGTGTAACAGGATGGGTTGATCATGACAGAGAATAGGCAAGCTGAAGGGAACACTAAAAAGCTACAGACACTTCCCACAGAGGACATAGACTTGCACTAAGGGCCTTACTTTCTCTTATTTTTCTCACAATAGCAAAAAAAAAAAAATCACAGGAATCTGTGGACTACAGTCTACAATCATTGCCAATCCTGCTATGTAAAGGTTATTTGCTGGAGATCTGAAAAATCAAATCTTATGTTAGTACTTACATTGACTGCACACTGAACTCTTAGCAGGTTTAAACAATATATTGACCACTTGATTACCTAGGGACTGCCATCGTCTTATGATTTCATAGACAATGTGATACTTGGCTGGGTATCATCACACAGGCTAATAAAGGGGGCAGGTCCTTTTTATCCAAGAATTTTGTTGAAACGGGCTCTCTCTTGAAAACTCCTTTGGTTTCTAGTGAAAGAAAAAAGTTTTTGTTAAAAAAAAAAGGCTGAATATCTTTCCTCATTATGTGGCTAATGCACATAATTTTTAATTATTTATATTGTGTGGCCTGAAAGGTTCCTTATCTCATTTCAGGTAAAAGAATTCGGTAATCAAATGCTTTCTTGTTCTGCGTTAGGAAAAGAGAAGCAAATCTGACATACAGTCATTCAAAGATATTATGTCTTCATAACTGAAAAAGCCTAATTTCAGTAACCTCTTTAACTGTTATTTACAATAGTCTCCTCCTATAATAGTCTATTAGAACAATAAAATTGCTATAAAGTGGTTTTCCATTACAGTTCTGTGATGGGTATAGCAACCTGTAATCCAAGCCTATAGCTTAAGTCATTCTGTTGCTGCAGTTCAGCTGAAAGATGGGTGATGTTGGTCAAAGTAGCAGTGAGTTAGTCCCAACCCTGCCCCCTTCCAGTATGGTTCCTGCTGGCCATCACACACCAGTGTTAGGCTGGAGGCTGGTAGCTGCCAAGCATTTCCTTGGTGCATGGCAGACATCTGCATTTCCTGGATCACAGTAATTGTCCTTTGTATTTCATAGTCCAGCTTTTTATACCCTCTGATTTCAAATGTCCCTACTGAAAACAGCCTAGAGCTTTCAATACATCAGGTGTTAGACTGTTCCACAATCCACTATGGTACTGGACGATTTGTGCAATGCTAAGAGTGACACTGCCATGTAAGTTTTCACAGATTTGCATAGAAATGTATTTTACAAAGGTTAGTGGAGCCACAGGGGAATATGTTTATTTATAAATGCCCAGGAATAAGGGTCACAGCAGCAATCTAACAATTCATGTATAATCCATTGCTAGCACTTATTCACAAAATAGGTCATATAAACTATGCTGTCTAATGCATAACCATTTTTGTAAGAAAAATTTTAATCAAATAAAAGGAAATGTCCAAAGAAAGCAATGAAGCTGATGAAAGGACTAAAGAACAAGTCTTGTAAGAAGCAGCTGAAGGAGCTGGGATTGTTAGCCTGGAGAAGAGGAGGTTTAGGAGAGACTTTATTGCTCTCTACAACTGCCTGAAAGGAGGTTGTAGCAAGGTGGGGGTCCATCTCTTCTCCCAAGTAACAAGTGACAGGATGAGA
>VYZS01014079.1:1004-13512 GCA_013400695.1 Neodrepanis coruscans | reverse complement strand
TCTTGAAGTGAGGGGCCCAGAATCAAGTTCCATATCATAATGAGAGTCTTACTTGAAATAATTTGGGAAGGAGGATTCTGACAGTTTAACACCTACTGTCATACAGAACCACTGAAACTATGGTTACACCTATGGTTATCGTGGTTACACCTGAATAACTATATCTCAAAAAAGCATTGACAAACCTTACCCTTCTGAGAGGGTCTGACCATAGTTAAGAATTATATTTTTTGTTTTCTTCTGGAGCAATAATTTTTTCAGACCTCTTGAACTCTGGCAGCTGATAACTTAAATAGGACTGAAATCAGCAGGTGTGACATTGTTAACTTTCATAGGGAGATCTTGTGTCAACAAAGAATGGATGAGTTTGCTTATGGGAACCTTGCTGTTGATGTCACTAGCTTCATTGTTGCTATCAGTTAACCCTTCCAGAGTCTGATAATTTTGTATTGATTTCTTGGTAATACTGCATCCCACTGATTTCTATTCTTATCATTTGTCCCATGTTTGGTTTTCTGACTAGTCTTTGTTTACAACAAATTATTTTTCATCACACTTTTACATTTGCAAGTCAAATGGTGTGCTCAGATTTAATTAGAGGCCATAACATACTCTAGTAAAATGGCTAATACCATCAACAATATTATCCAGATAAATTATGTTCAGTTAGAAATAACTCTTTGTGATGTCTGAATTCACAATTCACTGTACTGAATTTGGAATAAATGCTGTTTTCACAGATAAGCTGAAAAGATGATTTGCCATTAACTGTAGAACTACTGGCCAAACGTTTCTATTTAGAATTAAAGCTGGGTTTTGTACTATTCTCAATGTAGTACGATGCAAATTGGTTGTATAATTCAGATAGGCCTGTTTTAAAATCCTAGTCTATATATCTAGCTTTCCAGTTTTCTTTGCTATTTTGAAAGACATATGCTAAACTTTAACAACCCTTCCAATGTAAAGCAATTGCTTTCCATGTCGAACAAAAGCCCTTATTAGTGTGAGGTAATGCGTTAGCTACTAAAAAGATTCTGGTATGCTAGCTAACTAATAAATATTCATAAGTAAACTTGTACTAGGCAATGCAGATTCTCCAAAGAATGTGATATAGTCTCAATCCAGAGAGTGTTGTAGTAATTAACAGATAAAAGGTGAGGTTCATTAAATGAATATGCATTGTCATGAAATCAGAGTTATGCATTGATCATTGCTAACTTAAAGATTCTTCCTTAGCTAGAATATTTGGACATCCCATTTATCACCAGTCCTATATTTAGATTTTTAATTAGCAAATCACCAGCTCTTACCTCATTAACTTAGCTTCTGCAAAAACATTATTTCTAGAGATAATAGCTGGGTTAGGGTAATCACCACTCCCAATTTCTTGAGCTGTAAGGAAGGACAAGACTTCGGTTTCTATGACATGAAAATATATTTCATACTAGGCAAATCTGACCTTGACTCAAGAGTGTGTCTTATTTTCTGAACAATTTCTCTTTATTTTTCAAAATGCGTTAACCTCGAAACATGCACCTTTTCAAAGATAACAGAAACATTTTCCTAATTTATCTTAATTGTTTATTTCTAGCCCTCTCTTTTAAAAAATGTTCTGGGATATATCTCAGCAGAAAATTGTACCTTGATGTGTGTTTAACACAGCTTGCTATATAATTGTATAGACAGGTTTTTAAACGGTTGGCCTTTATAGACTTTTTATGAGAGAAAACATTTCCAGAAGTTAAAATGAACCAAATAAAGACATATTTACATTCATGTTTGTTAACTATAAAAGCTTAAGAAACTAATAAGATGCAGACAATTGACAAATCAATGAAGTGTGTCTTGTGCAGATGTCTCCTTCAATTTGAAGTGCTTATTTTATTGCTTATACTATTGGAAGGTATGTTCCATCACTCATGATAGATAGGAATATACATCGTGCCATAATGTTTCAAGACTATATAATTATCTCTGCAACTTATATGTTATATTTTCAACATGCTGCTTAAGGCTTAAGTTTTTCCTGTTGTAAGATCCACAATTAAATCATCTTAATGTCTTTTTGCTCTAATGTATGTAGCAACATTAAGCTAGCCTCAATTAAATGGCCAATGAATTAAGTAGGTGAACAATATTTTCACCCCTAGCCATTCTATCCAATTAAAATTCCTATCAAATGGAAGAATTGATTAGTTTCTTCAAGCAGAGACGTTTGCATCATGCAAGGAGTCTAAATAATTTACATTAGAGATTTCAACACATTTCAAAAGCTGTCATCCCTATTTTGTGAAACGGTTTATGGCATCCTAAGACTTGCTTTCATTACATTCACTGATTTTACAATCAATAGTAAGCCAGAAGTTCAGAATACAATCTAAGAAGGTCATAGTGCTGCCACTAAAATAGTCTGGAGAAAGGTCACCTAATTATTTTGCATTTTATGATGTTTATAGCTATGCTCTGATATGTAGCCATGTGTATGCAATCTCATTAAGCACTGATGTTGGCTTTGTAGATGCTGGCTTTGTAATTAAAACAATCCATTTTCAAACTTAAGATCTAATTTTCTCATTTGCAACATCTTTGATGTAAAAAATTTAGAGCACAGGACTTTGTCAAGATGAGTGCACAGAGTCTGAAGCCTATCATTACATTATTAAATTAATGCCATGGATGACAAAATGAATTTGTGGGGAAAATATAATTCGCTATAATTGTAATGGAATGTTTCAATTGAGGAAATCACGCACATATTCGGAAAGACTCATTCAGGCTCCTTTGCAGTGAATAATACAAAACTGGAAGATGTAGTAATCTACTGCAAAAGGTTTGCAGTTAGCAGAAAGGATCTTATCAAATTCCAACAAAATTTTTCGAGAACACTGCTAACTTCATAATGTTCAGGGGCCTAATTCCACAGATAGAGTTCAAGAATTATATAAGATTTTAATGTGTCTGGAATATCTAGATGGAATCTGAGTCAAACAGAGAAGTTTTCACAAAGTGTATAATTCTTATTTGTACTTCGATCTTTGTTCACCTGGACCATCTGAGTTGGATGCTGTGAAAGACTGAAATGCTAATGGTTCATGACTCAGACAATCAGNTTCAGGCTCCTTTGCAGTGAATAATACAAAACTGGAAGATGTAGTAATCTACTGCAAAAGGTTTGCAGTTAGCAGAAAGGATCTTATCAAATTCCAACAAAATTTTTCGAGAACACTGCTAACTTCATAATGTTCAGGGGCCTAATTCCACAGATAGAGTTCAAGAATTATATAAGATTTTAATGTGTCTGGAATATCTAGATGGAATCTGAGTCAAACAGAGAAGTTTTCACAAAGTGTATAATTCTTATTTGTACTTCGATCTTTGTTCACCTGGACCATCTGAGTTGGATGCTGTGAAAGACTGAAATGCTAATGGTTCATGACTCAGACAATCAGCCATTTGCAAAAGCAGCAGGGTGTTTTGTTGAGGTTTGCACCTCCAAATCAAAGGGAAGAAGGAGAAGTTTTTTGTGTGTTATGGTGAAACTTCTGATCAGCATAAAAGAGAAGGGGTGGACACCCACCGTTGGAAGCTACAAGCTGGGCTTCGAGACAGATAAGGCAAAAAACCCTACATATATATATTTATATATAAACACTAGTAATTCAGTGTTGTTTCACTCTAATCCACCCCAAGGGATCTATTAAAAAAAACATCAGTTACCCTCGTCCTCAGGGTTGGGTTGTAGCAGATATAACAATGACGAATTACTGCCTTTGTATGAGAGTAATTTTGCATGAATCATGAAATTTTCACACTCCATGGAAAAAACATTGCTGTTCAGAACAGAAAAAAAAATTCAAAACTTATCAGATTTTCACCATATTTTCATTTATAGAGATGTCAACTCCTATCCAATTCCCTTTAGGTCCAAAAATGCAGAGGTTGGGTGTTGCCAAAACCCTTTGCTGATCCAGAGCAAATCAGATATTCAATAGTAAAGTCAGGCTATTCAAAATACAAATTTCCTTTAAAATGTTACCGATCTATACTAACTGAATTTACACACACACATGAAGAATTTTCCTAAAACCTGGCAATTCAGATGACTCTCCTGAGCAAATGTTTGAGATTCTTAACCCTTACACCCCATCTTTTGATGTAATTAACCTTTTTTTTTTTTCTTTTTAATGCATTAAGCTACTTTCTTCTCTTCACCCCTGCCTTGGCACACGCTTGTGGATAGGAAAGAAAGTCAACTTGCTCCAATATAAACAGAGTGAGATAAACTGGGGTAATGTGTGCTACAGTGTCTTTGTGTTCTAAAAACAATGAATACTGCTCCATGTGCTAATCCCAATGGTACTTTTGGGATTGTGCCATAACTGTTGGCCTATATCCCAAGTGGGTGCAAGCATCATGGTTCCTCCATGAGGTAGATGTCTTTGTCCCAGGAGAACAGCAGGCACAGGTGAACTACTAGAAGAAGGACAGAGGGCCTCCATTCCTCACCACCAACATATTGCACATGCACAAATTTGCACATGCATTCACATATGCTGTGACAACACATTTGTGCAGTGACCCTGAAAAGACAAAATTATAGCAAATGCATTTCAATACCAATACATACAAAAAATTGTGCACTTGAAATGAATCATTCTTATGTCTAACAATACATAACAACACAGCAGTCCTAGCATCTCTAGAGCAACACCTAACACCAACAGCACAGCACCTAACATCTATGGCAATACAGCAAAAGTACCTCAGATTAACAACAGAGTTCAAAGTTGCGCTGACAGTGCCACTCACCAGCTACTCAGAAAAGCTAGGAAGGCACTACATTACAGACAGCATATGAGGCAAATATATAAATAACATTATATTGTCTTTCTATAAATCAGGTTGTGCTGTAATCTCATCCTGACTACAGTATTGGTCACCTTGTCTTAGAAGACGTATTGTGGAGGCAGAGGCAGAGACAGTTTGCAGAAGAGTGATGAATCATCAAGGGCATCTCAGCGATTAAGAGAGATTGAGAAGATTAGGACTATTTGCTCTGGAAATAAGAGAGGACATGATCAAAGTATCTGAAATACTTCAAGAAGTGTCTAAAAGAGAGAGTGATGTGATAGGAAATTACTCTTTTCAGAGCATAAGACAAGAGTCTGCTCAATTAAATTAAAATGAATAGGATTTAAAACTGACTCTTAGGGATCTGAGGGTGCTAACAGGCCCTTGTGGCCTTGCCTCGTCTTTCCATGGCCCAGGACTCCATTTCAGCTGAGTCCAAAGCCATCAGTCGCTGCCCCAGAGACATCGCCAGTGTTTGTGTCACTGTACAGTTGCTTGTATCTCCTTGGCTGACAGAGACCTACTGCCTTGATCTCTCTGTTGCTTATGAGGCCCATCAGTGAGGCCCAAACCTGTTGCTGCTCTGCCGTGTCCTGCCCTGCTCTGTGGGGAGATATCTCATCAAGCCACAGCCACCCTCAGCTCCATGTCCTGTCCATGCTGTCATCCTGTCCATCCAGCCACAGCTGTCTCAGGTGACCTGGAGCTGGGGCCAAGTTCATGGGACCTGACCTGTAGGCTGCCTCAACGCAGCCCCATGAAGCCTCCCATGGCCACTGAGCCTGGGAGTTGGTCAGCATGTACAGGCAAAGCACAGCCCTGTTGGCTGCCTGCTCCTGACAGCCCCCTGTATCATTGCCTACACAGGTTTCGGGGTGGACCCGCCCCCAGCTATGGGAAGCACTGCTGCCCCAGCGTGTTGTGACTTTTTTACTACTGCAGCTCACATCATCCTCCCACAAGAGCTGCCTGGAGCCCCACAGCCTTCCCAGATCTTCTACAGCAGGCTTTGATGCTATGGGCCTCCTCACAGCATCATTACTGAGCAGTGGCTCAGTTCACAGCCAGATCCTGGAGGGATCTCATGTGCCTCTCCCAAAGACTAATCCATCTCTCCGCCACCTGGCCAACCTGATGGTCACCCGTGGCTCCTAGCTTCCTTCCTTACCCTGGCAAAGCAAAAAAAAGAAACACCTAGTTCCAAAATGTTTCATTAATTAGCAAAATGAAAATACGATGTGAGGAATTCAGGTATTCATCTGGGTATCTACATAATTAATATAACAAAATAATATTTTTTATGAAATAACCATTAAATCTTCAGTCTTCAACCAACTTCAAATACAGGTTGATGGGAAGACGAGATCTCTTGGAGGGAGAAGATTTTCTGAAAGAAGATTTGCTGAAACACAGAAAGTCACATCTGAATACAAGGAAAAACTTCTTTACTGTGAGGGTGACAAAGCATCAAAAACAGCTGCCCAGAGAGGTTGTAGAGTCTCCTTCTCTGGAGATGTTCAAAATCTGCCTGTGCATAATCCTGCCTAACCTGCTCTAGGTAAACCTGCTTTAGTAGCACGATTTCCAGATATGCCTTCCAATCCCAACTACTCTGTAATTCTGTGGAGACAAAAATCTTCCTCTGAAGCTTCCAGTACTGACAACTACATCATAGAAAATACCAACTAGTAGATGTGACAGATCTTGTGTTCATAACTATAGAACCATAAATTGGATAAAATATATAAAACTATTCACCTTCAGGTTGTAAATGGTGCCTCATATTTTCAATTAATGAGCTACTAACAATACACTTTAGTATTACAGGGATATAGATTTCTGCTGGGAATTCCTCTTTGATCTTTTTTTTACCTAGGGTCAGAGACTCTTCTGTCCAAATGCTGGGGATGGAAATACATCACGTCATGGCAATATGAAATGAAGCTGAAAAAAGATTTTAATCCCCTTAAGGCTGCTTCTTCTTTCCACCAGTCTTTACCCTGACTATCCTGCAAATCTAGATCCAAAAATGTTCACATACTTTTAAATCTCATGTTAAACTATCAAATACATGACTAGCAAACTAAAAATATTATGAATTCTTTAGCAAAATCAAAGCTTTTATTTGAAAAATCCAATTTGAACACTGGAAATCTCACAAGAGTCCATGTCTCACTTGATGTATTAATTGACATGGCTGTACTTGACTTTGTAAATGCACATTACTTTGGTTAGAATGATCTCAGGTATTCCTGCATCATATCGCTTATCCAGATGACATCTAGGGTCCATCAACCATTCTGTGATTTTGTGATATATTAAAAAATAGTAGTTTAAAAATGGAATTCTTTACAGATCAGCAACTTATGAAAAGCCATCAATCTCTTCCTTTGCAGAATAAAGAGTGGGCATTATTTTTAATCCATCTCTGTCTAAGGCACTATTCTCACGGGGCTTCCCTGTTCTTAAAAAACAGACCTAGAGGAGAGTCTTTCCCAACCTTAGAAAGTTTGAAAAGCTAGGAAAACAGTTTGTGTTCCCTCTATTAAAATGCATTGCTTCTGCCCTGTAGGACTTGGTGTCTCCTGAAGGACCTTTATAAATTTTTGGAGTACTTTATATTTGTGCACCTAATTTTCAGTTAATTTATGTGCTCAGTTAAGACTGAGCTTCAATTTCCTTTTGCCAGTTTTTGGCTTTTTTTCATGCATGTAACTTCAGTGTTTGAAGTCAATTTTATAGTTATTCTAATTGTGAATCGCATTGTTTTCCTCCTTATAATGAAAGGCTAATTATTAAATTAAAAAGAAGTACATAATTTTTGCTGTATACCTGAAAAAGCAGTTTGGATGTTTGTTCCTTGTAAATATGACTGTCACAAATGCAGATGATTATTTGGTCAGATACTAATCAACATTCATTTGTCTCTTATACTTGATTATATAAAATAGAAAGATAGCTGAAGAGCTGAAGATCTGAAGGTCTTCATAGGTTTATGTGTATTATATGTTACATACAAATTAAATATACCAGAATAGACAAACATATGGTATCTGTTTTGCCAAAGCAACATCAGCCTCTCTGAAAAGTGACAAACCATGATGTAATGGAGAGAAGGAATGAGACCTATTTGTGTTCCCCCTTGCATTAATTAATACTAAGGGGAGATAAGAATGAAAGTGAGGCTCTGTGAGTGGTTCAAGAAACATTTTGCTTCATAAGCTTACCATGCTTTACAAGGAAAGGTATGTATGTGTTGAACTTAAACTAGAACATGGAAATTAAAATAAAAAAAATCATTTTCTTAAGCAGGAGCTGTATAACTAGTATAGCCTACCTAACCCAGATCAGAACTCTAATATACGGGCTCTGGGAGCTCAGCCTTTCTTCAGCTCATAGATAAAGAGCTTTCATGGTATTTATCATTAAAAGCTACACAAATGTCTATTAAATGACAGCAAGAAAAAGTTCTGAAAATCAGGACCAAATCTTGACAATTTTTGCTGCAGTAGTTTTGTTCAAAGAATTCTCTCACTTTGAAAGTTTCTCTTAAAATAGAATAAGTATAAGGGTCAACTCTAAAAGAACAAATAACAGTAGTCACTTAACTGTTTTCATCAAAGGATTAGTGCAATCAAGACTGAAATACTTTTTCTTCCTTGATTTTTCTTTCCAAGACCATGAAGAAAAATTTCATTCTTTTGGCCTCAATAAATATACACAGTAAGTTAGTTATATTTTGCAAAAACTTGTCAAAACTGGAGCAGGACCTGATGACCATGGACAATGGAATCTTGAAGAATCTCTCCATAAAAATACTCAAAAGAACACTACTAGGAAATATTCAAGTCATGGCTTAGGTGGCCCCAGATCTGAATTGGATTAAATTGCTTTTAATGTCATCTTCTTCACTTTGCTTCAATCTAACTCTTATTCTCAGTATATTATATTATTATGGATCAAAGCTTAACCTTCTAATATTCTATAGCATAAAGATTTCTCCAATAAAATGGAATTTGTGAGATCCAAAGACATGACTTAGACAAGATAGACAGTGTCTTCCATAAGAATTTTTCTATATGCTCCAACAATAGAGACCTTGAATTTGAGTGACAAGAAGCTCTTTCATAAATAATATCTATTGATTGAAGATCTCTCTTTGTTTGCATTCTTTTTTATCTGAGTATAGGGCACACAGAAGAAAAAAAAAAAACAAAAAGGAAGGTGAAAAGAAAGAAAAAACAAAATTAAAAAAGAGAGAAAGGAGATAAAAATTGGGTGGAAGATTTTTGTGAGATTTTTTTGATTCCACACAATTGTTTTTCACTTGCACTCAAAGAGTCTGTTAGCAAGCTGCTTCAGAGAGCAGGAATGCTTTTTCCATAGTCATGTTTGATTTCTTATGCTGATTGTACTGTCAAAACTTTACATATATGGGAAGAGGCCAAGATTAAGTGTGATGAAGGATATCATCATGGCAAGAAAAATTACAGCTAGCTTCCAAGAAGTCAAGGTCTTCAGCGTTTGTTTTAGATGATATATAGAAATGAGGAAGGGATTGTTCCAATAAATGAATTTTTAATTTGTATTGCTTATTTGCAGTATTTTGATTGTTTCCATTTCAAATGCAGACCATGGGTAGGTATTCAAGGCCTTTAATTTCACAGAAGGAACACCTAACAGAGAAAATCCTTTTTTTCTTCATTAAGTTCTTATGCTATATTACTATCTAATGGGCTCAATATTAATCTGTAGCTTCTCAAGTAAAAAATGAGACCATAGTTTTTATGTTTAGTTGCACTGCATTCTACAGCCTTATTAAAGAGAATAGTTTCTTGTGGTGTTAAAAGTTATTCAACGGGAGTCAGTTTGTATTAAATAGAGCCCCCTTAAAATTTTAGTTGATTAGGAATTGAGTATGTTATTAGATATGTTACCTCAAGTAATGTTCAGTATTTCAAATTAACAATTTAATCTTTGAAATATTAAAACTACAAATATTGAATTGTTTAAGAGACATAATTATGAAGTAGATATTATAAATAACAACATATGGCATCACTGTGAATACGAGACTGAATTATTCCCAGGGCTCTGATACCATTCATAAAGCTCTCACAGTTTATGACTGCAGCTGAGTTCTTGAGTGAAATACAGCCTTGTGTTTACTCTAGGGCTATCTCTTACGCTCCATGTTATTCAAATCTATTCTAGTGTTGATCCTCATGCTTTCCTCTGAATTGTTTTCCCCCAGTCATTAACACCACCTTGTAACTTTTTCTCTTAATATGAGTCCTCATTTTTTTTCAAGAGAAAGAGCACTTCTGAACAGAGATGTTGCCTTATTGATGCCACAAATCACATAGTCCACCAATTCACATCCTTTCAATATTCACAGCTGGAGTATAGGGAGCGATTTTATATAGAGAGGAAGATTTAGGGAAATTTAATTCAGTTTTTCATCTGGATAAGAGAAACCAATTCTGATTTAATTGATTCATGAAGTCTAAATAATACTATTATACCACAATGATGTTCTTGAAATTAATCTAAACAAAAGCCTCCTGGAAACAAAGCTCATCAGCCTAGTAGAGACAGCACAGAAAGCTCCTGATATGGAGGGCTCCTGTAGACACTCAAGAATTCATGCTGCCCTGACAGACTTCTTATAAAAATCAGAGCATTAGCTGACTAGTAGGAAAAGATAAGATATAGAAATGGGTTATGTTGCAGCACGATAAAACAGATAAAAACTGAAATACCATATTGGAAAGTTTTTGAATGTCTTCTGGGAACTGTATTAAGTTCTTTAACTTTGTTCTCTAGCTGTGTTAAGCCTTTACTAAGGCAGTATTTGTCCTGCCTCATATCTCTTTCAGAAGCATTATAGATGGCCTGCTGTAAACTCAGCAGAAGGAACCTGACTTCTTTCTACTAAATTGAAGGGTCTTTGGTCAGGAAGCATAAGCTGACTTCTGAAAGATAATTTAACATCCTCTGTTCCACTGAAACATTTCATTAAGACTTGCATGAGTATCTAGACTTTTGATAAATAATACAACCTCTTACTGCCATTTTCCAGTTTTGGCACTCCTGTTTGAATATTTCCTTATTATTTCAGCTCCAGTTTATTTTGTCAAGTTAAACATTCCTGAGAACATTCCCAGAAATTTTCTTCTAAAGCCAACTTGTCTGAAATGGCCTGCATTTAGGCTAATTTCTCAAATTCCAAGGGACCTGAGGCAAACAACTTATGGAAAATAATAAATCCTTTGAATGCTTTATCTCTCAGAGTATCACTGAGAATTACCTGTTGGCATGGACCAGTTGGCATGGACCAACTAATCTCTATTATATCAATACATTATGTCCAGAACAAAGAAAATATTTACAAATATGCGGTGGGAAGGGATTTGCTGGAAGTTGTCTGCTTCTGCAGAAGTACTTATTCTTCTATCGCTCTACATGCTTTAGAGTAGGATTTCATTTTTCCATTGTAAGAGAATAATACCAAAACATCCTTATTCTTGGTATTTCCCATTCAGGTCCTTCTAACTCTACAAGCATACAATACAAAGCTCTTGGTGTACTTCCCAAATGTATGCTCTAGTTTGCTAAAATGACTCCCAAAACTGTGGGACCTCCTCTGACTTCTTCTGGTTCTACCCATGCTGATTATTTTCATTGAAGGTTAAATTAAGTAAGAGAGACATCCCTGTGGCTGTGGAACTCTTTTCAAGCCCTATTATGTACATGGGAATTCAATTCTTTTCAATCCTTATTCTCTAAATGATTTTGTGTCTGCTGCCCTCTGTAAAACAGCAGTTTTTACAAGAACAAGGGTCAGAATTTCCATGGAATTACTTTTCTCCTTTTATAACTTGCAGTGAATGGTAAAATTGTGTCCTGCATATTGTCCTTTATCTATGTCTGGTTGCTTATTTCTGCCCTAAATAATGAACTAAAAATATGAGTTCATTTCTGCACTGTATTATGAATGTGTTATTATCACAGCATGTAAGTACAATAATTCACAGTATGAGCATGAGGTCTGAATCGTAAACTGTCCTGAAAACAGTATTCTCCTGTTAACTTATGAATTTCCAGGCTTACCTCTCAATACTGATTAATACTGTATCACCATCTAACACTTAGGTTATTCAGCAAAATGGCCACCATACCTTAGAAATTACAGTACTGAAAAAACACTTACTGCACAATAAAAATAAGGTTTCATGACAATGTAATTAATGGATATTACACATTTACTACAGCTGCTAAAAGGAAAATTAAAAAAAAAAAGCTGAAATCGTCAGGGTAAGAAAAAAAATGTCTTTATAGTGTAACTTGGTAGCATTTGTATTGTGAGAAACAGTTTTCTTTAGACAGGGAGGAAATATCTACAGAGCAAGAGAAGAATAAATACTGCATTAGCAAGATATTTTTGTACCAGTGTTTGGAAGATTTGTACTTTGCAACATCATATGCTCAAGTTTTAAAGACAAATCTGTTCCTATTAATCTGTAATGATAATGTCTACCTCAAAGTGAAAGATTTCTTCAGTGAACTTTGTGGTAAATTTTGTGATTTTCTACCTAAGCTACATTGCTTCAGTAGTGGTTCTATGCAAAAGGCATTCAGTAAAAAAACTTACCTG
>VYZS01014038.1:0-18954 GCA_013400695.1 Neodrepanis coruscans | reverse complement strand
CTGAAGCATGTCCAAAGGGCAACCAGGGGGTGAAGGGACTAGAGCACAAATCCTGTCAAGAGCAGCTGAGGGAGCTGGGGTTGTTCAGCCTGGAGAAGAGGAGGCTCAGGGGAGACCTCATTGCTCTCTACAACTCCCTGACAGGAGGGTGTAGCCGAGTGGGGGTCGGTGTCTTCTCCCAGGCAACCAGTGACAGAATGGAGAGGACACAGTCTCAAGCTGCACCAGGGGAAGTTTAGGCTGCACATAAGGAAAAAAGTTTTCATGGAAAGAGTGATTGGCCGTTGGAATGGGCTGCCCATGAAGGTGATGGAGTCACCAGCCGTGGGTGTGTTTAAGAAGAGATTGGATGAGGTACTTTGTGCCATAATTTAGATGATAGGATGGTGTTAGGTAGGACTTGATGATCTCAATGGTCTTCTCCAACCTTGTTAATTCCATGATTCTGTGAATAAAAACAAATTCAAGCATGGCAGCAGGAAAGAGAGAAAGAAAGGAAGAGAGAGAACAAATTTATTGCCACAGCTGATCACATATGCTGTCTCAGAGGAGATACTATGAAAAATGTGGCTCATCATTTGCACAAATTAGAAGAACAGTGTCAACCCAATGGATAAATATTTTAGATTTCAACATATGTACTGTAGAGGTCATCAGCAGAAGCCTAAAGCAAGGAGCATATCATGAGTGGAGCCGTTTGCACTCTGGTTTTCCCTGTAGATAATATAAATGACATTTGTAGACTGAGCACCCTTCATGAAAACCTTTCAAAACAATCTAAAAGACAAAAGGAGAGAAGAGGATGAACTCTAAGACAGTGAACAAGCTCAAAGAGGAAAGTTTACTGTTACCTGGGAACAGGTAAGGGCCAGAAGAGGTTACTGAGGCAGGTCTTTGGCAGGTACACTTCCAGCAATGGAAAATTAATGTGTTCTTTGGCATCTCCTACCTCTCTACAATTTATCATTTCTTACTGCTGCTGATCAGAACAGCCTGTTTCAGGTTTTCCCCTTGGCACAGCCTGTTCCATGTTTTCACTTTCCCTTCTATTAAAGCCCTTCTATCCAGCTTCCTTAGCACCACTTCTCACCTAAACACCACTAACACCTCTTTTTGAATGATCTGTTGGGAAATCGATAGGGCTATACTGGTAAAATGACCTCCTTCCTGTCAAAAAGAGGAACTGCTACTTCAGAAGGTTGTCATCTCTTTAATGAGAATTCCACCAGGCTCCATAGGAATCCTTGTTGGTCTCTGTGGATTACTCTTGCTTCTATTATTTTCTGCTGGAAGACCAATCTGCACAGACTAATTTTAAATGGATTAATTGTTTTACAATTTGATTTCCAGCTGAAATTATTCATGAAGAAGTTACATGGCTTTCAGCTGGAATTCTGTGGAACTTCTGCTCTAGAGACTCTTTCAAGCTAATCCTGGAGAGTGGACTTGATTTTGCAAAGATTTGTCCAGCAAAGTAAAGGATAGATGCAAAAGGCCAGGTTTTTGCCACACAGGTTTCTTGATGTTTCTACTTGTCTTCTACATTTGCCCTCCAGAGTTCCTGCCTCCAGCTGAGCCTGTTGCTCCATAAAGAGTAGTATACTAAAGCTGTGGGATGTAGTCCATAATGGGCAAGGGAAATAGGTATAAAACTAAACAAATTGCTGAATCAAACCCCTACATCTGTCTTGGCTCTATTTCTCACAAGACCCAACCACTGCTCATTAGCTCTCTTGGCCCGATGAAATGCTTAAAGAAGCCTTTGCTGAAGGTGCGTGGTGAGAACATCAAGATTCTACCCAGGGCTCAGGGCCTGACAGGAAGTGCCCTGTCCTGCAAGCAGCACTTGTACAGCAGACAGGGAAAGCTTTATAAAGTAGTGTTTTCCAAATACTTGTGGAAGATACTTGTGCATCCAGAGAGGTCAGTGCTTATCTGAGAGCACGTTCCATCTCTCAGTTGTTACAGTACATTGAATCCCTCTATCTTATTCATCTTAACATGAACACCAGAAAGCTGCCATAAACACCATGTTCTACATGGCATGGGGCTGCCAGCTACCGGAGATTTAGGTATTGCAGAGGTGAAAGCAAAAAAAGCCTGAGAAGTTGAACTGGCTGTAACTGGAAACTGAATCTAGGAAAGAGGATCAGGAAATACTGACTTCGGTATCTGTTTCAGTAGTTAGAGTTTCCCCAAAGTAAAAGGCACCTTACTTCTTGGACAGAAGAAGTTTTGTTTGTTTCACCAGCGCTAGGAGAGATCACAAGTATTTCTCAATCATGGAAACCCAGAGAAAATAAAACTAGAAGTATAAGGAATAACCATGTGATTCCTGGCAGGTGTTTGTCTTAAAGAGAGCAAATTATGGCATTTGCATAATACAGTCCAACACAAAATTATCCTCAAGATCAGACAGTTTTCACCTGTATAACGCAATTTCTTTCTGTTGCAGATTAAAATATTTCCTTGTCTATTCTTTTTAATTGTGTATGTGGAGATCAGGTTATTCCTTTTCTCTTTGCTGGAACTGACAAAAAGTCTTCTATTCTCTAAATAAAAAATAAATAAATTCTAAACAGATATTTTCTGTGTGCCTTTTTATCTCTCACAAGCTGTGATGAAAAATATCCCATTTAACACATTCACTTGTAGACATAGGCCTGCTTTGCAAATGGAATGGGTTAAGCATTATGTTGCCTGCCTCAGCTGACAGCGGCTTGAAAAGCGACAGTAATCTGACCACTTTTCATCCTGTGAAATTAGGCTGTTTGGACTGTTTTAGATAAGGCTTGCTCTGATCCATCTCGGCTGTTACCCACCACTTTGTGCTCTCAGGTGATCACAAAGCCTCTCCCATTTTTTTCAGCTTGACAATTTAGTGGTTTGTTTGTCCCTTTGAGTAGGTGTTAGCCTTGCCCCCTCTTAGTCTCACAGATGCTCACTGCTCTGCTACAATTGTTTTGGAACAACTGAAAGCAGCTTTAAGGCTGTCTCAGCCAACTCCTTCACTATTCTGGGGTGGATTTCACCAGGCACAGACAATCTGGACACATGTAGTTTATCCAATTACTTTCTAACCTGTCATTTTCCTTTTACAATTTGAGTTGCTGTTCCTTTTTTCCCTCTGTTGGTGTTCATTCTATCAGTCAGTTGAACAATCAATCTCTTTTAATTTTACTTAAATTTTGTGTTCTCAGCATACTGCCAGAACATCAGCAGTGTAATCCAACAGTCTAACACCCAGGCCTTAAATGTGAACAGTGGCCAAGTTGTTTGTTGCTGAGGCCTGAAATATAACCATGTATGAGTTACTTGAACTATGAGCCTCAGAGAGCTTATCTGAAAATAAACACGTGAGGTTCCTTGACTTATTGCACACCTATAAAACACTTCAAGAGCTCACAAAGTGCAATATGGCTAAATAGCAAGTTCATAGGTCAAACTGGCAGTTTATATCTGAAGCAGTCTGTCAGGCTCCAACAATTAAGACCATCTAAGGATTGCTGTATTTAAACCCTGAGAAAATCCAAATGTACAAATTTATAGCTATCATAACTAATCCTTTTGCTTCTTGACTGACAACCTGTGTGCACTGTTTTTGATGTCCTTCTCCAAAGCAAGGGCTTCCAGCAGAGGACATACACTGTTTTCCAGTCCACAGTACATGCCTGCATCTCCTGTCTCCTGGCTGTGTGTTGTCTTTGACCCTGGAGTTCTCCAGGCCACAAAAGTTCCTGTAAAGATTGTTTTATTAGAGTTCTTACTACAATTTCCCTTCATGACTGTACATTATTACCTTGCAAATGTTTGGCACTTTCAGACTACTTATACCTGAAAGCAGAAGTATCCAAAATAGCACCCAGATATCACCTCAGTTACATTTTTCTTTATTATCACTCATACTGCTTTAGTCAACTGATTTGCATTGTAAGAGCACAAGCCCTGTTCATAAACAGGATCCCCTGTTCCCAGTACAAGAACCACCTGTGAGAATATATAACTTTCTCCCTCCCTCAGGCTTTTTAAATGACCTTGTAGCAGGAGAACATGTGACAAACGTGGAGCAAGTAGAGAAATGACAAAAGAGAACTGATTGTATGAGTTAGTTATAGGCACAAAATGTGGCTCCTAATTGTTTGAAAACCTTAAACATATTGGCAGAAAGGTCACCTGAACTATCCTTGATATTCATTGTCAGATTCTCTTTAATTATGTACAATAGTGGATTGGATATAAAAAAGAGAGACTAGCAATCATCTGGTTTGAGCTCTTGGTGTGGCTATAACAAAGTCGTGGGAACCACTGCCAGACCAAGTCAGACGAAAGACACTCATGGCTTGATTAAGGAGGCAGATGTATAAGGCAAAATGTGCTGATGAACAAGAGTGGGTAAGGAGAAAGGAGCAGAACTGTGGAGCGTCTCAATGGTGTGGTCAAGGTGTACATTTAGTATAAGCCTGAACTGCAAGTGGTCAAACACACAATTTTCTGTCCCCTGCGGAGGCTACTTTGGAAGTATACAGCTGCCTGTTAGCCTGGGGTCTCTTGCTTCTTTTGAGAGGGGAGAACTATGTCCCAGTTATGAAACTGCAATCTTATAAACTCTCACTGCCAAAAGGGAGTGTGTCTGCTGATGACAGGGCTGCTTTAGAGGTAACAGGAATGAGTCAGTTTATTCATTGAGGCTTTTCTGAAGATGCATGAAACCATCAGTTTTGATGTGGTCATACCTGCAGGCTCTAGGTTATACCCAGGACAGCTTAATAGGTATTTTGAAATAGTTGTTTACTTCTGCTCTTCTGGCTTTGGTAGGTAAAGACTCCTGGTATAAAGGTTTCTCATAAACTGTTTGGGGCAAGTCTTAGCATTTTGGCCAACGAAAAGAGATACTGATCATGATATCAATTGTTTCTACACAGGTGATTTTATACAGAAACCTTGACTTTGGTGGATTAAGATCCAGTAGAAACAAGACTCAAGATGGTTCAGTCGAGGGAAAAACACAACCAGTTTCCCCAGTGTAATCAACCCTTTGAGATCAGGCTTCTAACATTAAGTAATTTCTTGTTTCTGAAGAAGTAGATACTTTTTTTTTGGCAGCATTTCTGCAATCCAAGGAAAGGAGAAGATTGTTGCCAGTATTCTGGCTGAATTAAAATGGGATTGGCACAAAAGTTAGGCTGCAATAATCTATGCAGATAACTTGATTTGGCAGCAAATAAGGTTCTGTTTATAGTCATATTAAGAAGCCCAAGAATGCAGGGGTGGAGCTCCTCAGTGGATTTTGTAGAGAAAGCAAGAAATGCAAGAGAAAGAGACTTGTCTCTTGCCAGCCTCAGGGTAAGGAGTCAAGCTTGTGACCAAGCAGCCTAGAGGACAGAGCTGCTGAGAAACACATAGCCTTCTGCACAAAAAAATGCTCATCTGTGTTCCTCCTTCTTTCTCAAAGCACAGCAATGCCTGTGAAAAATTACAGCATATTGGCCACTGCACAATTTTAAAGCTGTATTTAACACAGTTGTATGGTATTCAGCTGGGCTTTCTTTTTCTATCCAGCAGTGAGAGTTCTGAAAAGCCTGGGACCCCAGATGTTATCTGCATTTGTTCTTTAAAGTTATATTTTTAGAAATAGTTTATTTTTAAAAGATACTTTGTCAGCATAAGTAGGGTTTGGAGACTGTCTGGATTGCCCACAGGTATGAAAAACCAAGCCCTGACTCAAAAAAGTGCAAAGACTGAGGGAAATGCATAACATGAAAAGGACTTGGAAAAATCTGCTACAGCCAAGTCTATGTGATGCAAACATACATACTCACATGCAAATTTTTCTCCAAAATAGATTTGAAACAGGCAGATAAAATTGGTGTGCCATGCCTGCTTTTCAAAAAAGCCTACTTATAAGCCCTGTGGAAGGAAATGAGAGAACCAGGATGTCACTTGTTTCCATGAACATAGACGTGGATCTATGACTATGAACATATACATATATATACAAGTTTATATATGTAAGCTGTGTGCCTGTGTACATATTTCTAGGTAAGCAGACATTTTCAGTCCCCGGAGCCACGAGTGAATTACTGGGAGTTTCAGAGGCAAGGAGGAGCCCTGGCAAAGCTGGCTGCTTAGAGGAGGAGCTGGCAAGGGGTCAGCAGAAGCTGCTGGGGACAGGAGTAGGAGGCTGCAGCCAGAGCTGTACAGAAATTCCTCACTCGCGATCCTGTCTGGGCAGAGGGAAGTAGAAAAACACTTTTTTTTCCTCAGAGTAGAAGATGCTGGACTCTATTTCTTCTTGATTATGCCACTATAGTAATGAAAGTAGGGGCAAAAATAAACACAGGCTAGAGTTTTTCTCTGTTGAAATGCGAGGACACGGAAATCCACAGCCGAGATCATACTGAGGGGATGATGGGATTGGCAAGGAAGATGATATTGCCAGGCACGGTCTATTTGAGTCAGAAGAGAATAATAGAGGTATTACAATGCAGAAAAGAACAATGAACTCATGCTAGAGGAGAATACAGTTCAGCTGCCCATTTCTCCCTCCTCCCTGGTTTCTTTGATCAAAAGATAATCTTATGGAGAGGAGTGAGGGAATAGATCCAGAACCATATTGCAGCAATGATATGGACAGCTGTGGTAAAAGAAAAGCCGGGGGTGGGGAAGAGGAGGTGGAAAAAAATGCACAGAGGAACAGACCTGATGAAAGAAGAATGAAGAAAATGTCTGAAGAGGGAATGTGGAAAGTCAACACAAGGGAGAGAAGAGGACAGTGAAGTGACTGGAAAACACAATGTCGGAAAGAAAAAACACAAACCACAAAAGCTGGAGCAGGAGCAGCTTTTAAGACGTTGGAGTACCACCCATCTGCCTGGGATCAACTGAGGAGTAAACGACCATAAGCAGATGGTTAATAGTAGTGGGAATGGGTGCTGAAGCTTCTGAAGCCAGAGATTATGATAGCAGCGACACCAAAGAGGAATCTGTATTTTTTGCTGCTTATTTCTACATGCACCTCACCCACAAGAAAAAACTTTAAAAATAGAACAAATTTTAATCACTGGGAAAAAAAAGGGAATTTCTTTTAAGTCTCAATCTAAAAATTACATATCAGGGATTCAAAATTGAAATCACTAGCCCATATCTGAAGACCAGACCAAATTGCTAGCCTTAAGCACTCTGAGATAAAATAACATATGGTTCAAATGAATATCATGCTTATGCTTTATTATGCTTACACTTCTACATTTAAACATGGGTTTTTTTTAAATTTAAAACCGCACTGTTATTTTTATATTTTACATTTAAAACTACTATGCACGAAGGCATTCAAAGCATTCTGCAAGTCTGAGATGTTAATCTGACATTCCACTCCAGAATGAGCAGAACCGGAGAGTTATGAATCTGATTCTCTTCTCAGATGGCTATCAAGAAAAAGTGCCTGTAAACCCAGCAGAATTGCAACAGTGTAAAATACATGTGAGTGAAAGGAGAGTGAGTTTTGGATGTCCACAGAGAATGGTTGTAAACAAGGTGTCAACACATTTCCTCCTGATGTTGGTATGGAGGCCTTGTTAACACAGGGTGATGACACTTGAATTGTCATGAGCTGTGTTTCTCATTTTCAGCAGAGGACAGATATGTCAAGATTGTAGACGGGATGAAAGTAGAGCTAGATCTGGTTATAATCATGCATGACCAGCTGCTCTGAAGCAGTAACAACTCTATGCACAGAAGCAATGCATAGAAGTGATGAATGTGTATAGCAGTCCACAATTAGAATACATTTAAATATTGATCACAAGCTAAACAGCTTGGAGAATTGTTAGTAATTTACAAAATTGATATTATAACAGGGAAATGGCTGATAGTGTCTTGCTTATGCATATACAACTATTATCAAAAATTTACATGCTACTGTACAAAGACATCAGGACTGGAAGAGTAGGTTTAAGTGAAATGAAATGCCCCAGATAGCTTGTCCCAGAAAACCTACCTCAAACTTTAGAGGCAATATGCCTAGCCTGAAAAACACAGATGAGAAAGAAAACAGTATTTAAAAACTTTGTCAGAAACTTCACATGCAAAAATAGAAAGATAAAACTTTAACAAATGATAGCTGGTTCGTGATTTATAAACCAGTAGTTTTACTGAAGAAAATGCATCCAGCTAAATATGTACTGTGATATCAAACTCTTGTCCTAAACAATATTAAACCAACCTTTTCCTTCAAACTGATTTTTGGAATTTCCTGATTCACTATACTTGCCAAGCCAGACTGGTTTGTTCACAACAAGTGAAGTTACCTGGCTTTAGCCTACTGATTCTCTGCAGATGCAAAAACATTAAAAAAACACAAAACAAACAAGCAAAAAACAAGAGAGAGAAAATGAGAAAAAATTAGAAAAGTATAAACACTTTTAAATGCAAAAAAATGCAGGCACTGGTGAGGTGCTTTAGAGGTGTCTATGTCTCTTCCTTGATAACATATTATTTTACCTGAATACCAACTGTCAGAGCCCATCCCCATTTGCATTGGAGAGAAACCTGCAATGTGCCATAGAAGGTATTAGCAGCAGTCAAGCAACTTGTGTTCATCTTTAGATAACAAGGAGTCTGCCTTCGTGTGCCTCTAGCTTGAGGTTTTTATCAGAAAGTCTGGCCTATGCACTATCATAAAACAGGGTGTTTCAAGCTATGTTCAAGACTAAAACTCCTAGATATATTTTTTCTTTACCCCAGGAGCACATTCCCAAACATTTTCTGTGCCCATCTGCCAGAATGCCTCCAGGGCCCCCTGAAGGCTGAACAGCCCTACCCTATGCCCCTGCCAAGCCTGGTTAGACCTGGCCAGGCTCAATCAGAAACACTGTGTCCTTTTAAGAAAAAGTGTGAGACTCTCTCGGGAGACCTTTTCATCTTTTTCTCATGCAACAAGCACCCTTTTGGTGTGTTAGCATGTATCATGCTCCATTCTTGCTTTCAGCCTTGCCCCAACGTACGAGAAGCTCAGGTGGGAAGCCAAAGAGATTGTGATGCCTTTCTGGATCTGTGAGTTTACTGATGCCCGGCCTATTGACAGAAAGAGGAAAGGCCTGAGAAAGCATGATATTGAATTTCAACCTTCTTATTCTGCGTTAAAAATGCTTCTGGAAGAATAGGGGGTAAATATTCTCTATTTTTGTTGCTTCTGCTGCTTTTGATTGTTCTTGGTTTGTGTGAACCTACAGAAAATATTTTTATTGTATTCTCATACTTCTGTTTACCTAAAACTAAGCATTACATAGAGATTTTTCTAGAAGTAATGGAAAAAAAACAAAACACAAACAAATAATTCACATAGCACTTAAACACATTTTGATTTATGTTCTGGAGTTGGAAAGATGTCATTTATGTGCTCTTTGGAAAGATCTGATTTCCTTTCCTTGGCTGGAGTTTTTGGAATGTACATCATCGGATTACACAGCTGTATCATGCACTTTGCGTATTTTACACCTTTACTCTCAGCATCTCTGTAATCTGTGATATATGTATTATAAATAGGAAATAGATACTAAACAGGTACTTTATTTTATACAAGCAAGGTTTTTATTTCATCAGTGAGGTAAACTGATTTAAAAATGTATCTAAACTCTTAACCAGGGCAATATAGAATTTCTGTATTTTTCATTTTTCAGCCCTGAGTATCATACAAGTGAATTTACTCACTTTTTTAATTTAACATTGCACTATCAATTGTATTTTTGAATCATCCAGGGGGAAAAAAAAGTAAATTCCATACTAGTCACTTACATTTACCTGAGCATATCTCATTTCATCCAAAAGAATCCAAAGTAATTTCAGAAGATCCAATTTTACTAATGTGGTTACATAAGCAATCCTACTGGGCTTGGTTTTGCTATGCCCTGTATTTTCTGTGTCTGTTTTGGTTTCTGACAGAAGCTACATAGTTCTTCTCCTCTTGCCTGGGAGTTTTTAAACTCTTGAATGTTGCTGTCACTAGACAGCAGAAAATGGAATAGGATCAGACCTGAAAAATGGGAGGCACAAAATGGAATCAGATGGTTGCAGGGAAAACATCTAGTGCACATGCAGAATATAACAAGCAATTTTTCCATAACTCTATCCAAATAAAATAACCTTTTTCAGCTACATGATGTTACATGAAAAGGCAAGGTAAATTAGCTTTAATATTAGGATGAAATTAGATACAGTATCATATATTTCTTTTGAAATGAAATTAAGGGTTACAAAAATAAATGAGGCTATGCTCAGAACTAAATAGCTCTGGAAGGCAAGATTTGTGTCTTTTGTTAATTCCTGAGTTACATATTTATTTTGTGCTACGGTGAAATATAATCTAGCAGTCAGACAAATCTATGAGGTTTTTGGCTTGCGTTTTTTGCATTTTTAGCTTGCATAATTATTCTCAAGAATTAAAACAATTAATTTTGCAACCAAAAGAAAGACTGTCAGGTTGTTCTACACAGTAGCAATTACAATACAAATTACCAGCAGCGAGCAAAATCTGACCTGTGCAGTGTAGGAGTGAGGACTGTTAATGTTCATTCTGAAAAAAATACATATATCCTGCAATGTTTTATTAATTGGCATTGAAATATTATTTATTTTCTAATACATACATCATAAATCTTTATCTCTATGGATCACATGAATATGCAATATGAATTCAAAAGAATCTAGGTGGGGAGCTGAAATTCGGTAATACAGGACATTCAAATCCGACCAAAATGCTTCAGACAAGAACTAATTGCTGGAAGCTGAAGATAGAAAAATTCAGACCAGAAATAAAATAACGATAAAGTAACAATAGGGATAGTCACTGAAGTTCAACACACAGGGTTTATGATAAATTCTCTACCACTGGGAATAGGATTGATATCTTCTTAAATATATCCTCTGTTTCAAGCACTAAAACGTGGGGTCTAAAGAAGGATATTTCTTTAGTGAGTCCTAAGGCATGTTTTACAGAGAACTTCAGACCAGGTGATCACCTGAAGCCATCTGAACTTAAAATCTATGAGTTTGCATCTTGAAACAGCTTGAAAATCAGTGTGCTGATGGGCACTTTTCCTAGGTAGATGGTGAGAGTTCTGGGTTAATTTACATTTTGGCCCACTTCATAGATTTAGAGCTTCTGCTGTAGAGTACTCTCACGACCCACTTTTGCACTTGTCTCCATTTCTGATAATAGCTGCATTTTTTTTTAATCCTTTTCTCTTGCTTGCTCTTCAGATGCAGCTGTGCAAGGTGAATTTTGAAGAGGCAGTCTAGATTCAGAAGCTGTCTTACAAGAAAAATGCCTGTGGGATGAAAATAGAATGGTTGATCTAGATCTGGCTGATAGATTGGTTACAATAAGGATATCTCAGTTGATTTTTCAAATTCAGAACAAGGACAAGACTCTGATAAAAGAGCATTGATTAGGAAAGCTTGCAAGGTGAATGAATGGGTAACAGAAAGGAGATCAAGTTACCAGGTAGCACAGTCTTGACTAACCCTTGTCTACAGCTATAACTGCTCCCACTTCAACATCTTACATATATGGGTTTGATATCTTTTTGACAGACGGGCTATAAAGACAAAACCTATGGGAGTATCTCAATTACCAAGTAGAGCTGACAACATTTTATGTCACCCATAAGTGACTAGAAATTCCTGGAGATCCAAATAGTTTTGTTTCCTTCATGCCAAAAGTGAGAATGAGTTTCACTGACCCATTCTCACAGCTTACAGTGTTTTGTGTATCAATCCTTCTTCTACAAGGTAATAATTCCTTTCTGAAAGTGGCTTGCGCCTGTCAGATTCTTTCATATTGCATATGAGAAGGGAATGCTGTAAAAAAGTCTGAAGGAGCTGACAAAGATGCCTTGGCATTACTAAATGGAATAGGAAACCTTAGCTGTAGTATGCAGTCTCTTTACCCACAGAGAGATCCATCTTCCCAGAGCTCTGCTCCATAAGCATGTTCACCTATCTCTTCAGTCCACACTGTAATGGTTTGGGTTAAAACCACAGAGGAAGACAAAGAAAAAATAACTCTCTCTCCNTGTCAGAGGGAGTCCCGGCTGGTCATAATTGGGCAATTACCCCCATTTATTCCCCCATATATCTATCCTTTAATAAATTGCTGCCTTCCCTATCCGTCTCTTCTCCATTGATAAAACCTAATATCGTCCAAAACCAGGACACACACTTCTCTATCTACACTGTGCACTGACTTGACACTGGCAGGCCATGGAAAATACTGAATTCCTAGTTTCCCTCTCAATCTCAACAGATCCTTCTTCCTTACTGCATCCTTCCCCTGTTCCTTGGCTTCCAGCACTGTCTATAACATCACCAAAGACTCAGAAATGAAAAGATGGGGCAATCATAGCCTGAGAGGGCAAAGCCTGAGAGGCCTTCTCAGACAGCTGAGAAGGAAAGGTTAGGACTTGTCACAGATGTGCAAAGATGCTCTCTCCACAGCATTACTGAGTGCCCCATGGAAGCTTGCAGCACTCATGTTATTCTTGCCCAGGGCTCTGCTGAAATCAGTGACAGTTTCAAAGGAAATGTGCAATTCTTAAAGATCCCAAGCAAAATTTTTTACAAGCATGGACTATATGCATTATGAATCAGTAATTAAGTCGGTATCAAATCACTGATTTGAAACAGATTTTAAAGATGCAGACTGTAGAAATGTAGTTCTGTTGATCTTGTCCAATCTCACTTGGAACAGCACAGCAAAGTTGTGTTTCCTAGTTAGAGCTGGATGAAGAGCACATTCGTTTAAAACTCTACCAGAACCATACTGCTATTGAGCATTCCTGTTCCAGGCACAGAGAATTTCATCTTTGCCGTGATGTCTGGTACATAAAAGTCAGCCTTATACCAGCTTCTTCTTCTGTCATGAAAAAAGCAATGCCAGGATGTTCTGTCTACTTCTCCAGGATCTGTATCAAAATAGAAATTGCCTTTAAAATCGCTTAAGGAGAAGAAAATGGCAGTCTTGACATATTATGAACCGTGTGGGAAAGAAGGGCTTAAGCAGAGCACTTCTGTTTCTTTTTCTCAATTGAAGATGACAGTAGTCTGGTTGTTTTTCAAGTTCCTGAATTGAGGTTTGTTTATATCCAGGTGAAAAAAAGAAAAAAAATCCCAAACCTAACCAACCCTTGTATGACATGTCTGGCCTAAGATGACAAGCATACTGCATGGGTGATTTATATTTAGAACAAGGCCCAGAGGTGTCTAAAGCAATCTACTTTCAAAACCAGAAGTTGTCATATTCTAACTCTGCTCTTAAAGAAAACTGGACCTCAGTGTTATTTTCTGTATAAAATATACAACATTCAGAAGAAAGGGCAATGTTTGAGAACAAACATGTGATGTCCAGAGTTCAGTGAGGCACCTGGCATCAGGATGATTTGTGCTTTTAGATGAGGGGCCAAAGCAATTCTGTTTTAGTCACTGAGTTGTATGAATAGTGTTTATGCAACTCCTTGATATTCTTACACAAGTTACTGATAAGTGCATTGACTGTAGATGGCTGGCTTTTTGGGAATTAGCTTTGCCTTCTTCCATTTGATGCTTGTGGCAGAGGTGCTGTGCTGAGTGCTGTTATCTAAGCTGATGCCTCTCTAACAGCTGCTGGAACCACAGCATGTCCCTAGGGCATATTCTCTGCCAGAGTCCCTGTCTTTTGCAGCTACTGTCGTTTCAAAGACTTCACATCACAGTGCTTGGGGAACATGGGAAATGAAAATGCCTCCTTATGAGAGATTTGCTCACTCAAGGTTAACTGTTGGGTTTTTTTTTCCCCTCATACAAATGCTTCCTGTGGATGCATTCAAAGATTGTCATGTTTCATGGCTGAAATTTTCTGTTGGTCCTTGGCTATCATCTCATATAGTTTATGGAGGATTTTGCTCCACAGTGGCAAGGAAGGGGTTCAAATTTTCAGGGTAGGTAAAAATAAATTGAGGAACTTTCTTCTCTCTATACTAATCTGCATTGCAAAACTTCTAAACATTTATGGCTTTCTCTGTAAAGACCATGAAGCAGTCATGTCCTGTCTCATGTTGATGGCCTCTATGTTCAGCCTTCTTGTCAAACAAGTTCCTCTCCACTGCTATTAGCTCCCAAGCAGTGAGCATAGGGGAATCTGTTCTATTCAATGGATGTTATTTCAAAGTATCTAATACTATGACAGTTGAATATGTACTCAAAAACCTTATCTTCTCAAAGGATCAGTGTTTTGATCATTTATCTTTCTATATTAAAAAGCAAATATATATATATATGAAGTAATGTGCATACTTTTTTGCACTCCAACTTTCAGCCTGAAAAGAGAAAGCCCTTCTGAAATGAATGCCATGGGGAAACTCTAAGAAATGCACCAATGTTGAATTCTTACAGGATTGGAAAAGAGCTGAGGAGCAGTGTGGAATTTCTACTTTAAGTCTTGGAGGTAGCAGCTATAGCTTCTGCTAAAAGCCAAAAAAGGAATATTATTTTTAAAAATACATTATAAAAATAATGAGCCATCCTTGAGAGAGGTGTGCTCCATTCTTATTAGCTTCTGTCCTTCTTGTCCTCTGGTTTGCTTCCTGTGGCTCTGGCATTTTGCTAAGGAAGATTTTATTATCTAAAGTAAAATAAAATAAAGTAAAATAAAAATTAGTGGCACATATTTATACTCCATTACTTCTTTAAAAGGCACTTGCTTCAAAACGAATGCTTTCACTTTCATTTCAATAGTATATATATTAATTCTTGGTTCAGTGGCACTCCCCAGGTACTGAAGATGTCTTAGTCAGACCTGTGTTGTAAGCTCACATCAGATATGGCCTGTGTTACCTCCCAGAAATAGACCATTTGGTACATATTCTCAAAACCACAATTTAGGTACAGTGGCCAATGTGGCACCCATTAAAACTTCCAGAAAGAGAAGACATCTTTCTGCTGTCTAAATGAATCTTTATCTACCCAGTGATTAAGGAATTCATCCTTCTGAACATGCCACTTTGATCTGTCATTAGGGTCAGAGCTCTGAATTGTTGTCAGATTGCAATAAGCATTTCTCAGGAATGTGGAGTCCTTCATGCTATCCAGGGTATCTCACAGTCACAAGAAGCTTGATGTGCCTTACTGAGCAATTGAAGTGCAAGGTGAAAAACTTACCTAGAAAGCTAATTGGGAAGATCTCATTGCCACCAGGAACACGTGGCTGTCAGGATAACAATCATTTTATAGTCCTCCATGCCAATGAAAAGCGTAGCAGTGGAAGCAGAGGACTTCAGCAGACAGGAAGAACTCACTCCTGCAATTGCAGACTGGATAAATCTATCAAGTTGGGTGGGAGGGAAGGAAGGACCTAGAAATAAATGGAAAATATCATAAAATAAAATATGGATTTAGCAAAAATTGATTGGCCTGAAGGTAATGAGCTTTCATAAAGTCAGTTCCTTAGATTTTTTTTTTTTAATTTACCTATTGGGCCCCTAATTCCCTCCTCAAAAAAACATCACTAGCTGGGTTCCCATTCCCCTATGCCTACTTGTGCTGCAGCAACACTGACAGTGTAAATGCTCCAGACACAAATTCTTCAGCTGAAGGGGTAGGACTAGCATAGAGCCCTCATTCAGGGAAAACCCTCTTAAACTTTGCTCAGCACTCTTAAGCCCACTGATCCTATACAGTCATTCTCTCAGACTTCCAGGTCTCTTTTTCCCTAGATGATGGCCAGCAGACAGCAGGCCTCCAATCATCCCGTTTCTGATTCCTGGAAGGGAACAGCCTTGTAATGGCATAACTTATTGGGAGACAGACAGCTGTGGTCCATCTGCAGCCTCTCCATTGACTGAAAGACAATGTTAGAAGAGCAAAGACCAGAAGAAATAGAAGACAAAAAGTTGACTTAAAACAGAAGAGCACAAGTGGAAGCAGCACTGAATGGAGAGATGGAAAAAGGCAGAGGTAATTCTACTGGCAAGCTAATGTAAGAAAATAAAAGGTGATTGTGTTTCGCTTCTTTGCTTCATCTTCTTTTCTCTTTCTATGTGACTTTCCATAATACTTTTCCTCCCTTGTCCTTTCTTCCTTTTTTGCCTCTTGGGTTTTTACTGCCCATTTTTAAAGCGTATTTTCTGTTTATGGAAATAGATCATTAGCCTTTACAAACTGAAGTTAAACTTCATCGGAAAATACTCACCTGATTAAAAATACTCACAAAGAGTTTGGATATTGCATGATTAGGGAGACGGAATATTACTGTGCTTTGTGCAACATTAAAAAAACACACTTTTAAAGTCTAATCTCACATCAATAGTCTTTTTCTTCTTTAATTTCTCATCTGTGACACTTCGTCTCTCTGACCCAGTGAGTCATGAATTCCTGTTCCAGATTCAACAGCCTGTAGTTTGTTGCACACCTTCAGAGGCACACTTTTCCAAGCACTGGAATGGGCATTACCTACCTTTTCTGCCACATGAAAATCCCTTTTATGAGCTAGGCACTTATTAAGCCTATCCCCACATTTTTAATGTCACCCGTTTCACACACAACTAAATCTGTTTATAGGGAGTTACCTGTACGTAACCTCTGCCCTTCTGCAAATTAAAATTCAAATCTCAGCTAAGCAAAAGAATTTGTTCTATGATTTAAAGCTCAGATCATAATCACAAGAGAAACTGTATGTGAGTGGTCTTTTTGAAGTCACAGGGATTCATTTTACTAATAAAGTAGCACACATACTGAAGTGTCCCCTTGGGCCTCCATTCTCTTTATCTGTAGAATATCTGCAGGAATTTTCCTTTGTTTACTTAATTTTCCAAATTAGACAACAATTAAAAGTTTTCATTTTCTGAATTTATTGTGAACTGTTTGTGAGTTAATGTGCACATTTATCCCTTTGGAAGGAGATTACAAATGATCATAGTAAAGTAAAGCCTTTGATTCATTTTTACTCCATGTATTTTCTGTTTTTCTTCTCCCACTCTTCACACCTCAATAGACACATCTGCCAAGCATTCACACAGCAGTGTAAATGAGAGGCTGGACATCTTAGTATACTTCCACACCAAAGGACAAGTAGTAGGGTACCGAATGGGGTGTTGAGAAGATTACTCTCAACTTTCCCTCACCACTAAAAATAGGCCTGCACAGGCCTGCACATCCCTTCTTTTCACTCAACTATCAGTCTGACCACGCTCACTTAAAATCCTTTTCACACTCCTGAAATAAATGGAGAAGGGTAAAGAAGCTCATTACAGAAGAAAAAGTGCCATGTCTGTTGCACATACTAGCCTTAGGAAATATGGCCAGGGTCTCCTCTCATCATGTGCTGTCAAAAGATCTAGTCTGTGTTTCCCATGCTAAGACCATGTAAGGCTTACACCCTGCAAAATGGGGAGCTGGAGAACTTTTCACAGCTGTCTGATATCTTTAGTTCCCACTAAGTTTAATTCAGCACATCCAGTTGGTACTTTTCTTGTTGCCCTAACAAACCTTGATTATATGTTAATGAGAAAGTTTTTTCCCAGTTTGTAGCCTTAAATTTACTTTTCAGCAGGTGGGTCATGGTTTAACTCAAAAGTCACATGTAAATCCTGACAGTAGATTATACTAGTTAATAATACAACACTCAGGCTCTGGGACTTAATGATTCATTTTTCTTTTATTATTAATAAATTCTGCCCAGAGAAAGCCTGGGTAAGGAAAAGAACTTGGTCAGAGTTTTTTCTGGACTCTGTTCCTCTGTTCCATTATCTTTTAATTATGTCTCAGTTTTGTGCTTTCGTAGAACAGTGATTTTAATGAGCTTTATCACAATTGAGTGAGTAATTTCTCAATTCCAGAGCAGCCTGTGAGATATTTGGCTCCCTGACTCAGGGGAAACCTCCCAGCACCTGACAGAATTAAATCCAAGCTTCTATGAAACACTGCTATAGAGAGTAGCTGACTTTCATAAACCCTTTAAAGTTAAGTCTCTTTTGTTTCACATGTAGAATTGAATGAGGAAATGTTACCAGGGTTTCAACAGCTGGGACTAACCCCATGTGTGAAAAGCTGGGTTTGAAACTGAATAGCCCACACAACGAGTGCGAGATACATTACACCAAGCTTCTACATATTGATTTTCAAGGTGGTTAGAACAGGAAACTGAACTCAGAAATGACACAAGGTTTAACAAATTTGTAATTTCTCTCTGAAAGAATTTGGTAGAAATCCTAACTATCATCTGCATACTAAACTTGCAGTAACAGTTGTTTTATTAGACCTTTTCAGGAAAGACTAAGATTCAAGTGACATGAGAGCCAGTCATTTTAATTTATGTCTCTGAAATTATCACATCTTCCCTGTTTGTATAGCTGGGAGAACAGAGGAGCTTCACAACATGGTGGGAATAGTCCACAGAAGAAGGGCTAAGGATACATAAATCATTTCCTTCTTTTTTTTGTTCCAGAAGTTCACTTTTTTTCTTCTGAGTACATAAAGAAGGGTGTGCCACCAGCTGAAAAGCCAGCATTAGGCTTTTTCCCTGAGATTAGTTTTATATTAATGCTACTTCCCTGACTCCATCAGGATTGTTTCTGCTATATGATACAGGAAATAAGAAATATTTCTCCTCCCATTACACTTGCTGGGAGTATACACAAAGGAATAAGTCTAATGTTCTAAAGAATATTTTGTAAGAATCCAGAATTTAGATAGGAAATATATAATATGGAAAGTTAGAAACATTGGCATATTCTGGTGAAAATGGAAAGCATTTTACTTAATATACAACTTGCCAGCACTAAAATGCAAACATATTATGAGACAATCTTCCACAAAATAGCTACAATAGCAGAAAAATAAAAAATTGTGAATTATGTGTTCTTAAACAGGAGTTCTTAAACTCTTGAACACAAAATAAAGTTTAACCTTGTAATGGTTTGGGTTAAA
>VYZS01013964.1:0-14471 GCA_013400695.1 Neodrepanis coruscans | reverse complement strand
TGCCTTGTGGGCATGGACCTGGGTGCAGCTGGAGCCTGAGGGGCCCCACAGCCGCTGGGGTGGGCCAAGCAGCGGCAGCTGCGAGTGCAACCACTCTCAGTCCCTGCTGCCGCTGTCGCTGGATGGGGTGATGGTGGCGGCTGCCGAGCGGCCGCTCCTGGCACCTCCTGGCCTGTCCAGGGCTGGGGCATTGGTGGCAGTGGCTGCCCCTGGCTGCTCCACTGGTCCTTGCCTGCACATGAGCTGGCCCCTGGCAGCAGGCTCCCCCCGCACTGGCAGCATGGCCAGGAGAGCAGCGCAGAGCAGCAGGTGGCTGCGGGACGCAGCAACAGCCCCTTCTGTGACCCCTCATGGCGGTGGACCCTGCTCATCGTGTTGGAGCCAGGGTGCACGATGGCTCCACCGGCTCCCCCAGTGCGGCTTCCCTGCAGAGCTGCCTTTCCTGGAGCACCAGTGGTGGCGGGGTGATGCTGGGGCATGTGGCGGCTCCTGCCAGTCCCTGCCCTCACATGCACTGGCCCCCCATGGCACAATCCCAGCGGTGCGCCCTTTCTCACGCCAGGCGCGGCAGGCACAGCACCGGCAGTGGGCGCATGGTGGCCATGTGGAGTGGACCCAGGGTAGCAGAGCGTGGTGCTCCTTGTAGCCTCAGGCCCTCAGGGCAGCCCACAGTGTGGCAGGACAGCAATGGTGGCCCCCCCTCCTGGCAAACTGCAGCCACAAGACATTTTTGTGGGAACGCCGCCATGTTGCCTCGTGGTGAAGTCTCAGGGAGGGGGTGGAGCCCAGCGCCAGTCCAGTGAAGAGGCAGCCTGCCCCAGAAGGGTGCCCTGAGAAAACACAAGAATGGGCACCCTATAAAAGCAGCAGGCACGGAAGTCTTGCCTTCTTTTGCGCTTGGCTTTCATCCCAGCTCCCTCTCTCTCTTCGGGAGCGGCTCGGCTCCCCTCTCAGCTCCCAGCTCTCGGATTGACTCCCTTGCCCTCTTGGCTCTTTCCCAAGGCCCGGGCAGCAGCACGGTTGGATTGGCAGTGGAGGCAATGGAGGGCTGAGGACCACACAGCTTCTAGCAGTGGTATCTCTTCCTTCTTGGAAATCCCCCAGGGATTTCCTTTCATTCTTTTTATTTTCCAGCAGCTCTGGAGTGGGACCAACACCATCCACAGACCAGCCCCCCTTCCTTCCCTTGCAGCCAGCCTGGAGGAGCATAGTTTGTTCTTTTCACGTATTATTGTTGTGTTTACTGTCTGTTAAATAAAATCTTTTGGTTGTTGTTTCTCTGTTCAATCTCATCACTTGATAACGCCCCTTAGTGCCCAAACCAGGACAATCTCCCTCTGTAATTGTGGCATCTCACCCTTAAGGGGAAGGAACCATGCAAGACTTGTAGATGTTCATGGTCAAAAAGAACAACAAAAGTGAGAGACTGCAAAAGCTTATGAAGTTTTATTAGTAAATTACACACTTGGCAAGGAAATTCATATGTTAGTGCCTGTCCTCCTGTATAAGCACATAGCAGTGGATTTTGGATAAAGGGGTAGGGTGAAAAGGAAGAGAAAGAGAGAGATGAATTAAAGAAGGAGGGAAAGAGAGGAAGAAAATAAGAAAAAGATGTCACCAGTCCTGGCTCCAGCATTGATCCAGCTGATGGGATGTCCAGGGTCCTGGTAGTGCCCATGTATCTGAGGCGCCATGGAGTTACCATTTTACAGGTAAGTTTCCACAACCTGAAGATAAATTTCTCACTTTCTATGCAAATCAGTTACCATGTGCAGTCCATCCTTCTAGGCCTTTCTGAAAATGTGTCAGAGGACTTCAAGGGTCTTTGGTGGTCTTGATCTCCCACTACAGTCTATGCCTGCCTCTTCACCTCATTCCTGTGCCTGCACTCTACTGTGTTGTGCTTGTCTCCAGGATCTAGAACAAGGACGTTTGTCTCAGAAAAGTGATGCCCTACTTCTGTATCACCCCTTTATCCAGCCATATCCTGCTCTTTTTCACAGTGTGTTATTACTTACAGTTCTTGGTTGTTATTACCAACAATCCTTGATTGGCTCCATGTGTTTGAGACACACATATTAGCCCTTTCTCTCCTAGGCTTATATAAGAAGAAATTCAATAATACATGAGGGATTAAATTCTGGGAAGAAAATTATATCAAAAAGTTTGTTTAATCATGGCCCACAGGATTGCCAATGGCCCACTGGATAGAAACTATAAGCACAAGCTAAATTTTATCTTATATCAAGCAAAAGTCTGCCAGATGATGTGAAATAAGGGCATGACAAAGAGTCCTGCAGACAGGTGTTGTGGTTTTACCACTAGGAAGCGTGGTACTGACAAGAGAGGTCCAATAGAAGCCACACACACCCAAAAAAAAGAAACAAACAAATAACAAGGTTTATTTTACACACACAGAAAACTGACAATAAAGCTCAAAGACAGACAAATTAAGGTCTTCTGGGTCCCGCGGCTGAGTGGGAAAACTCTAGGGTAGCGCTAGGTTTTCTGCCGAGGCTCCATTGCTGATGGAAAGATGTGGTCCTCAATCCGTGCCGCTGCCGCTGAAGTCGCCAATCAGCCCACGCGCGAGGGCCAAACTCGGTGCAGAGGCGAGTAGAGATGTTACCCCGACCAGCTCCAGTGGAGAAAGAGGAAGATGGCGGCCCCACTCGCCTTTTTATAGGGGACCAATCTTTGCGCATGCGCAGACGGCCCCTAGGCAACTGTCGCCCCTCTCGGATTGGACAGTCAGCGCCCGGGAACCGCCTCTAAGTGAAAGGCTACGCGCGCATGTGCAGCGCCAAGCTGGGCCGGGGCCGGTGGCGCCCAGAACCTGTGGCCACGGAGCCACGGGGGAAATGCGCGCTATCTGGTTATGTCAAAACAAGTGTGAGAAAAACCAAACTGGGCACACTTCCTTAATGTCTAGTTGACATTATAATTTATTTCTTTTGCAGAAGCAATGGTGAAGGAAATTCCCACTGTAGCACCATGGCTTGAATTTTCAAATAGAACCACACCTCACGTTTTTGAATATCCTTCTACAACAGCTCAGAGTTAGATGCTAGAACTTGGCCTCAGGCTAACCTTTTAATAAATAATTAAAAAGGAGAAGCATACTTCCTGCTCCAGAAGAGCTAAAACTTTGTTTTTAGTTTTATATCGTCATATTCTGTATTAGTAAAAGAATTGCAATAGAATTAAAACACATGAAAACCTGGGCAACAGATCATGCAAATAGACAAAATCCTAACAATGAACTGCATAAAGGAACAGAAAGCAAGTTCCATTATAACTAAATTGGACTCAACAGACAGACCTGTTATAGTGTATGTCAGTAGCAGCTATGAAAGAAACTGGTAGCACAGCTGAATGTAAAAAAGATGTTCAATAAAATTCAGGGCCTGGTCAAGATGAGTCAAATATTAATAATGATATTCAAACTTAGAAGCCATTTGTTAACATCAGAAAACTCTCTGATATTGAAAACCATCTTTGATACAGAGAGATATGGATTTGATAGATGAACAACTTGATAGATAAGGAATTGGCTGGATGGCCGTATCCAAAGTGTTAGTTAATGATTCAATGTCCAAACGGAATGAATCATAAAGAGTGGTATCCCTCACAGGTCCCTACCAGAATTAGCATTGTTTAATAGCTTCACTAATGATATGGACAGTGGGACTGAGTTGCATCCTCAAGCAAGTATTCAGATGATACCAAGCTAACTGACGTCATTGATTCATTTGATCTAAGGTATGCCATCCAGAGGGACCTGGGCAAGCTTGAGGAGCAGGCCCTATTACAGCAGGTCCAGAGGATGCCACGAAAATTATCAGAGAGCTGCTGCACCTCTCCTATGAGGAGAGATGGAGAAAGTTGAGGTTGTTTGGCCTGGAGACCTTACAGCAACCTTTCAATACATAAAGGGAGCTTATAAGAAGGAAGCAGAGGCCTACAGTGACAGGACAAGAGGCAATGGTTTCAAACTGAAAGAGGATAGATTTAGGCTGGACCTAAGGAAGAAACATTTTATGATGAGGGTGGTGAGGCACTGGAACATATTGCCCAGAGAAGTTATGAATACCCCACCCCTGGAAGTGTTCCAGGTCAGGCTGGACAGGGAGTTGAGCAATCTGGTCTGGTGGAAGGTGCCCCTGCCCATGGCCAGGTGATTAGAACTACATGATATTGTAAGGTCCCTTACAACCTGAGCCATTCTTAATTTAATATGATATTAAATATCAATGCAATTGTGGAATAAGTTGGTGGGATAGGAAAGTAAAGCAATAAATATAGGGTAGTTCATTACAGTTAGTATTTTAAAAATAATTAATTTAATTAATGTTAGTTGAAGAATATGTCATCACTGAAGTTAACAGCAAAGTCAATTATTTGGAGTATTACCTATGTAATCAATTTGATTTTAATTTGACCAGGGAATAATTATGAATCGAAGTCTGGAGCTGAACAATTCATCTCATTCCCATTTGATGCAGATTCGGTCCATCCTCCCTCACAGCTTACGTCTCTTTGGTTCTGGATGCTTGTAAACATATTACTGACATAAGACTGTTACTAGCAGCAGAAGCAGATAGGATAGAGTTCTTGATATTTCAGTTTTTATAATTCTCTCAGCTTTCTGGAAAAATGTAGTTTATTGTTTGGCCATTTACCTTCATAAAAAGAGGAAAAGCTGAAGAAGCTGTAAGTCAGAGTCATGACTCCACGTTAAGTACAAAAATCCTAGGCTGCACATCAATTCCTATTTGACCTGGACTTCTTCAGCACTCCTTTCAACAAATTTACTGTGATCTAACTATCTAATGCATTAATGACTTTAGACAATCTCTATCACTCTAAACTTTTATCCTTTGCAGGGCTGTATTTCTTCAGGTAGCTCAGGGGACAATGGTGACCATAGGAGCACAAATAGAAACTCTGCAGCAGATTTAGTGTGCAGGTCATGCAACCTCCTCAGCAACACATGAGTAAAGTTCTCAGTAAAATCTACAGACCCACTGGGCAGGTAGAGGCTGCCAAGCGTCTCTCTTCAAAAGACCTTCAATCAGGTTAGAGCAACACATTACTGTGAGAACCCTTCAGTCTACTGCCCTTCTCTCTCAGGGGGTTTACTGCAGTACAAAACAGTTCATACACACACTGTACAAAATACAATGGCAAAATCACTGAATTAAAAAAGGTTTCATGAGGATGGTTCAGCTAGTGCTTGTGTCAAGTAGGTAAAAATTCAATTTTCTAGCAAGTTTCAAAGATAAAGTATTTTTTCCTCTTTTCACAGAATTGTTTGAATATTTTCAGAATATGAACAACTGTTGAGACTTCTTACTGCTATGGGCTTCAGCTGGAGTTCTTATTCTCTCTCTCTCTCTCCTCTCTGACCACGCACCCGCCTCTCCCCACCACTTTTTCTCTCATCAAACAGAAATACCAAAGATGACAAGTGGGTTTCACATTCAATGTTGCAGTAAAATGGTTACTTTTTCTCTCTTAGAAACAGCTGACTAACCTGCAGGTCAACTAAAGGCACAGCAGAAAACCTCCCTTCTAGACTGCATAAATAACGGGCAACACAAAACGGTCCATCAGAAAGAAATAGCATGAAAGCTAAATGACTATGGAAAGAAAAATATCGTATCAGAGCACACGTATCAGAGCCCCCTGTTAGTAAGGGGTGGTTGATTATGTAACTCTATTTTTGGCTTCAAAGCCCATCAGATGTGAAGTCTACTCCAAATTCATATAAAAACAAACACTGATTACAGCTCTCTGCTTTTTACGTACATGTAGTAGTCCAAACTACACATACCACTCCTCTTATTTCCATATAAGACAACTTCACCATGCAAAGTGCTCTCTTCTTTTTCAAACAAACTACAGTTACTGCCCTAATAACTCTCCAGTTTGACACTTAGTTTAAAATAAGCACTGGAAGTGGCTATATTCAGAGAACAATCTGGTATTGTTTCCACTCAAGCACACATGAATAACCTTGACCAGGAAAGAAATTCATCTGCAAAAGATCTTATAAGAATTAAAATGCAAGCGAATGATGGTATAGGAACTAGTAAAGATTCATTTGTTTGAAGTCCTCTGGCTTGTTAGTGAACTTCAACTAATCTTCTACAAAGCACAGCTTAGATTAGCATTGCCTGGCTATATGGATGCATATTTTAAATGTTAGAGGTCACCCTACTTGCAATGCTATAAGCAAAATCTAAAAATGAAACATTCATATAGCTACATGTAAGTTTTCAAGGATATAAATGAAGATGTTAATAACTGGCTTGCTGACATTAAATACTGTGCAGATGCAGATGCTACGCAAACCAGTATTATCAACACAGAGAAGAAAACAGACTTTATTCTGCATACTGACAGATTCGGTAATTGTTTGTGCCCAGGACATTATCATGTCTCTAAGCCCTATCTCTAAGGAAAGAAAAGACCAAATAAATCCTATTTTCTTAAATAAAATTATTGTTGATATATTTGGTACACTTCTAAAAGCCAGATACCAGGATACTTGCATTTGCAGTTTGCATTTGTAGTTTGCATTTGTGTAGATACTCTCGCACTCAAGGCAGCCTTTACTTTATAGGAACTTAGGAATTTACACAATCACGAGTTAGTTTACACTACAGAAAAGCATAAACCATTGATTTTCTAATTACTGGAAAGGTCCCAGATTTGTTCACAGCTATAGGAGGAAGCTGCTTAAGCTATAACTCAAAGCCAGAGCAGAACTAAAAGCTCCTCAATTTCTTACTCTCTTTATTGAGTTATTGCGTAAATTTTCTGAACAGAACTGAAAAATTGTTCACTGAAGAGTAGAGGTAAAATATAAAAAAAGAGGCAGTGTTCCAGCTCTGCTACAGATTCTCACTGTTGTTCTACCATAATAGTATGGGACAAAATCAGCTATCACCAGACACTTCAGTACTCAGTATAATTTTCCTGGGATAACAAATACCTCAGTAAGGTTGTGAAGCATGAAGAAATGCATCACCAGGTCTCTGGTCTGTTTATTCCAGCTCCTACTTAGAGCTTGTCAATTACTGTGATTGTTTGCCACAAGTGTTTACATGTCTAAGGTAGGGAATACAGTGCTGTACACCAGGCACCTGGCACACAGAAGAAGGGGAAAAAAAGAGATTTGTTAAGAGCAACAGCAATAAATATTGATAATGAACTGCAGGTCAGATTGAGGATACATGGCTTGATAAAACTAAAGACTCTATTTCTCAAACAGACAGCACAGACATCTACATCTATTTCATTACTTGCCTGAAACTACTCCGATGAGCTGAAAGCAACTCAGAGACAATATCCATTCATTCATCTGCCTCCCTGCTGGCTCCAACAAGCAATGATGCCAATTACTGTCAACTCTCCAGTATGGCCTAAAATTAACTCAACTCACTTTGGCCAAACAGCTGCAAGACCATGCTTTTGTAAATTCATTTGCAGAATGATCTGCCAAGAGTCATTAGATGGAGCGTAAATATTTTGCTAAAGCAGGATAACAACCATGTGTAAAACAACACACACCAAAGACAAGCTTTCAAATGGAAATTACTAAAAAAGTAGGAAATGATAAAAAATAGATCTTGTCACAAAATGCATCAGAGTACACATTAACAGATTCTGCTTCTCATTAAATTCTTCAGCCATAAGCATTAGAAAAATATCAGCTACATGATAATCAAGCCCCAAAGATACTAGTAAATAGCAAGTTCTCCATATCTGGCTAACAACAATTAGAGGATCATTCATCTAACAGGGGACCTACAACAAACTGTCATTTCTTCTCTTGAATGAGGGTGCAGAGATTTCATAGACACATACACATAAATGGACTCAGACATGTACACATACATGTGACTATTCTGTGTAATTCTTACTTGAAAAAGTACCAGAAATTCTTATGTTCCTCATTGTAAGTAGAAATGTCACTGAAAGACCACTGCAGAAGGACTTTTTTTAGGTAGACAATGAAAGACAAGGCAAGGGAGGTGTAGGTAATTCAAGGCCAGACAGGGAAGTGGTAAGCAAGGCAGGGCAAGGCAAAGAATAGTTGGCCATGGCAAGGAAATGCAAGGTTGGGTAGGAAAGGCAAGGAAGGGCATCAGAAGTTCTAGATAAGGCAAGACAAACCCAGGAAAGAAAGGGGCAGGCAAGCCAAAGCAGGGGATGGAGATGCAAGGTAATAAAGGGCAAGGGAGGGGTATACAGGGCCAGGCAAAGGCTCAGAGATGCGGGTAAGCAAAGCAAACTTTGGATATCAGCTGAGAATTTCTACTGCAAGTGGAAAGTGCTTTGTAGAACACTTAGAAGAAGTGTTTGCAGAGTATATATAAACTTTATTTATAGATACAGTGTATTAAAGCATGATCTTTAATGTTATCATCACAAAACAGGGAAATAAGTTATTCACAGAGCAGGTAGGATTGTCTGGCTTCCTTACCCTCCAGGCATGTTCTGCTACAAATGCATCTGCCATAGCATTTCCTAGACACCACTGTCAAACAGAAGTCTGCTTACACCTTTTTGAACCATGAATGCTAGACAAAGCAACAGTCTTTACAGTGTTAATAAACTGTTAGTGATCAAAAAACACTTGATATTAGTAATATCAAAAACATAAGATAATCTAAAAGATGGAGAATTACTTCCTTTGATAACATTGTATCTAACTATGGTTTTGTATACAACAGCCATAATCTGCCCTTCCAATTCTGTAGTCCTTTACACACTTTTAACATGAAATACAGTTTGTGGCCCTCCAAATTTAAAGAAACTTGTCAAGTCACAACAGAGCGTTTCAAGTATTTTAATGGCTAGCTAGTTAAAAACTGTGAAGATTGCTTCCTAAAAGACTTTGGCTGATGTTTCAAATGGAAATCTAATTACCGTGATTCATGGATATTTTCATAATAGGACTGGTAAGATTTTCAGAACACAGCAAAATGCTAGTAACATGTAGCTCATTTTTATCAGAGAATATATCTATTTAAAATAGCATCCAAAGTACACCAACATAATTGCTCATACTAATAGAGTTGTCTAATATACTGACCTTGAGCCACATTGGCAAAAGAAAATGTGCTGTAGGAACAGCTATATGGCTGTTTTATATACTGTAGAAGTGTTTTATATATTGCAGAAGATATGCTCTGTTAATCAAGGAGCGCTATACTGTTACATAAAATTGGCTTGATTATCATATGAAGAAGGACTGTGATAATCACATTTGACTCTTTGGCAGCCTAGAACCACAGGGAAGGAGGGAACAAAACATAATTACTCTTTTAAATGGAAGCAATAAAATTGTTCAAATGATAAAAGGCTTCTAAGCAATCAAAACATTATGAAAAGTTACATGGATGACTATTTTGGCCTTTTATCTGGCCTTCTGCAGCATTACTGCTACTAAGTAATATTAAGACAGTAAAAATAGAAAAATTAAAGGAAAATCTCTCTCTCTGTTTTTTTTAAAGCACATTTTCTTGAGATGTAACCACAGAACATTCAACCCAATTTGGTAAGTTTAATCATTAAAGTAATTATAGCGCTGTTGGTACTGCTTTTGCAAATACTAGGTGGGGATGAAAAATCTCTGAAGGTAGTATAATGGAAGAACTTCAAAAAACAGGAAACATAAAACAACTAGTTGTAACTGGTTTGGGCTTATTCATTCAATAAGCTTTCAAATACTTCTACTTGATAACATCCTATGTTATCATTAAGGCATTTTCAGGCTGTTTCTATTAAAATGTTGAACAGTCTGTATCATGTGCAAGGTGAACAAGTCTCTTTACTAGAAGATATGGTTCTGAACAGTCTGTAGTCACCCTTTCAGCACAAGTGCAAGATTACTTTTTCTTGCTACAGATCTTGACTGACATTAGTTCTTGACCAAAACTTATATGGAAAACTGGAAGTGCTGAAAATACCTTCCCTTTCCTTCAATAAATGAACTAGTACATGATTGGCTGTCTTCTTCATTTTCAAGACAATTACATATGTAATGTAGTAAGTGCAATGACTACAAAGCACTGCCTAACAGCACTTTTACAGATATAAAAACTCATGTTATGCATGCATCCTGAAATTCCTTAAAGAAACTTTAGTTAATTTGCATCTTTCATTCTTTTCAGAAACTGAAAATATTTCTAGCTGTTTTCAGCAAGTAACTTGCATGTCTGTACTTGAATTTTAGTAAACTTCAACAGTATCTGCAATGCCAGGGTTTACATGCAAGTTATTTGTTTGATTGAGGTGATTTGGCCTCTATCACCACTTCCAAACACTCTTCTGCCCTTTTACAGTTTTTTCTTCTTCTTTTTTTTCTTTCTTCTGAATTCTAGTGATAAATAACCTATCTGCAGTTTTTTTCATGCAAAACAAAGTCCAGCCTATTGTCAGATGTGGCAGGTATATACAGTAAACATGAATTTTCTAACAGCCATCCTCCCTCTCTCGTGGCCCAACTCCATTGTGAAGTATCTGTTGACTCTCTAAGCACTGAATCACTAACAGCTGTATGTGAAAGCACACTTACGAGAACTTCCCTATCCCACGAAGAAAAGGAATGCTTTGAAACTCATCTCTCATGCAGTGACTTGCCAATAAGAATTTAGGTTTCCTTTGTTCCCCTGCTGCAAATGGAAAGCTCAGACCTACCACAAGTGTCATCATGCACAGGCAGCTGCTGCTGAAGCCCTCCATGGACACAAAGGGCTCTTGGCCATCGTTTTTGGTTTTTTTTTTGCACAAGACCTAACTCTGAAGATGAGGAAAACATATACTAGTATCTGTACATTGGGCATAGTTCAATAAAAATGCTATTACCCAGAAATCTAGGATGGAAATTATATATATGGAAAAGAAAAATATCAGATTTTATACTGGAATCTATTGAGTTGCTAATACAAGTGTAGTGGCTGAGTTGTCAATGTAGAGTGTAAGGAGAAATGGCACCAGAAGTGAAGGAAAATGAGAACAAGAGAGTCTAAGAGTACTGGGTGTACCAGAAGTGTGTAAGTCAGCCTTTTCTTCCCCCCCCATCCTTGAAATGACTAGAAAAGACAGTTGTCACTCTAAATTCAATTACTTTGGCAAGGAAGACCAACATTTGAATTACCAGGTCAAGGCAAAACAGACTGTGCCAGCTCTGAGGGCTTATACCCTCCATCAAATAGTATTCTGTGCAGAGAAGTCTAGGCTACAGGTTTGGGAGACCCAAACCAATGATCTCCCATGGTAGGGTGAACTTATCAGCCAAAACCTTGGCTGCAAACAAGTACTGTGTTGAGCCAGCCTGGTTCTGCTGCAGCTAGGCACAAGCTGGTGTAAGTCTTCCTGACTCCTAAGAATATTTGAGAAAACTTGTCCCACCTCAAGAGTTGTACAAAGCTAACAATGTTACACCTTGTTTTACATTTTCAAACTGTGTACTCCACTATGTACAGGAAAGTACTGCAGATGAATGAAAAGAAAATTAAGACTTCAAATGTGCTAATTTATTTGCCGGTAGGTTTGTAACTTAGCATGACACAGCACACACCAGACTTGCTTGCTGTGCTACCAAATCTAAGATTACCAATTACTACTGGCTTCATTACTCTGTGTACTACAACCAAACGATGTGACATTCAAGATAAAAGACCTTAGGTCAGAAGAGGTCAGTTTTAAGTCATATGGCACAGCTGTAAATACAAGCTATTTAAATAGTATGCAGGCAATGTTTAGATATGAGACTCCATATGCTGCTGCTCTCATGCCTGACTTATCTGATGGCCTGCAATAGCTGTACTGCCTCTTGAAAGTATTTTCCATACATTTTGAAACATAGATATGTGATAAGATGTCCCAAAAGACTAATTTCAGTCTCCTGAAACTGTTGTTAGTGATGTTGCTTTCTTACCTGCTTACCATAAACTGTTATCTGATGGATGCTTGTTTGGAGCGTGTCACAGAAACAGTGTCTTGGACTAATGCAACAAAAAGTAGGCACACTTTAAGGACAAGAAAAAAAGGCTATGTTTGTATATAATGTCATCTATTACATCACTCTCCTGAATGGAATCTATTTCTTTTTAAGAATGTCTCCTTCAAAATACTGCAGAAAGAAAAAACATTAAAAACCTTGAAATGTGTGGTATTAAAATATATCCTTGGCATGATGAGATTTAAAGTAATATATACTTCAGAACTGTAGAAGGAAAGCAACACACAGATGAAAACATGCATTTTAAGCTGACGATTACCACATGAGAGCCAGGTGCATATGGCTGTATTAACTCCCAGTTATAACTGTTATAACTTCAGTGTTTCAGCGACACAAAATGTGCATGGGCATATTTAACAATGATCACTTGTGTTTTGGAGCACATTGCTTATATAAACAATTTCTCTTTCCTTTAGTATGCTGTGTTAATAGACAAATTTCTTATCTAATATTTTAATCCAGGCAAGCAGATGCAGCATAGCAAACTCCATTAGGGCAGATTTGAGCTGACAGCCCAAATGCCCATCATAATAAAGCTCTACTAAACTACTCCCTGCTAGAAGGAAGGGCAGTGGAAAAGAAAACATACCCAAAGAAACAGTTCACACAAACTGCTGTACAGATATTCTAGGCAAAAATGTAAACGTTGTCCAGAGTCACAGAAAAGACATGCCATAATTACTGTGTCTAATGGAATGTATCTATAATAATGCTGTGAGCAGGATGTTACAGTCAGGTTATGGCCAGCTCTGTGCTGGGCAGGGCTGAAGGAAAGCAAAAAATGCCCAAATCTAATAGTTCACAAAGGCTGCTACTGAATAAGGCTGTTTCCTACTGCCATTTCAAGTGGGTCTGCATGGCTTTATTTATTACTCTACTCAAGATTACTGCCTATTATTACATACTCTATCTTCCTTAGTTTCAAAGATAATTTTGCATTTACAAAGCACGTGTCCTCTGAAATAAATGTGCAATTCTGATTAAAGAAAATCAAAAGACTAGTTGATGAAATCTTATCCTACAAAATTTGACAGAATGTTTTAAAATTAATTGCTGATATAAAAGCAAATTCCTGTGAAAATCTTCCACTATGCACCTCCAAAGCTTTATGCCCCAAAATAACCAGATAAGAACTCATGCTTAATACACTTGTGGGTATTAGTAGAAGCAACATGATATTCAAGCTTCTCAGCTATCTCTAATTACCACAGTAGTGATGAATATAGATGTAGTTTCTAAATTCCCAATCAATTAGTTGGGTTCAAGGAGTTCGCTCTTCAATTCTGAACTGGACTTCTAAAAATAAATTATCTATTCAGAGGCATCATGCATGCAAGAATATTTATGGGAGTGTGCCTACTCATCATGAAGTTAATATGGACCACTGACAATTTCGTTTATGTGGACTAGCAAATCACTTAAAGCTTTCAGATCTCATGAGTGTTCACACACAAATTCATCTGTTGCTCATCAGGATTACCTGACGATGTTCTTTTCCTGAGCAATAGCACTTCTTGTGTGTCTTGTGTAGCTGGTATCCTACAAACACTCACTTCATGAAGCACAACATATTTGCATGGAATTTCCCAGCTTATATTGAAAACAGAACTAGCACATTAGGAAACATGCTGCCTCAAGCATGATGCTGTATTTACACAGCCTGGGCCATAATTTCAGCTGTTTCTATATTTCTGTGTTTGTCACTATAATTCTAAAATACAAACACTGGGCTAGCAGATGAGCGACTCAAAAAGCTTACAGCTACAAAGAGCACCTTGATGTTTGTGCTCCTGAATTAGTCATATGAGAGAGCTTGAGGCTTACACAGGATTTCATTAAAGCAAAAGTTTATGGGAGCACTGGACAGGTGCCTGAATTGTTTCTTGTGTAGCTGGTATCCTAAAAACAGACACTTCATTAGCGCTTTATTTACCAGTCTTGAGTAACGCAATAAACAGTGAAACAGCTCTCCAGTTTAGCACTAATTTTCTTTTTATTTTCCTTTTGCACTTGACTAAAGTAGGACCTAAAATGCTGGTTTGTTGTAAGGTGAAAATGAAAGTAAAACCGGTCTTCTTTCCTACCATGCGAGGGGGCCGAGGGTGCGCCCAGAGCTGGCGGTGAGGGGGCTGCGGGTGGCGCCGGCACTGGCGCCCGCGTGGTTTTGGTAGCCCCTTTCCCCTGCTGTGTCCACGCGGGGCGGCGGTGGGGGGAGCAGCAGCAGCGGCGGCGGCGGCACAGCGCAGCGCAGCTCGACACGGCTCAGCCCAGCGGGCGCGCTGCGGCACTGCGCAGTAGCTTCCGGGGGGGGGAAGCGCGGCGTGCGTGGTCAGTCGGCGTTGCCTGTTCCACAGCAGCAGGGTGGTGGCACTGGCACCTGTGCGCTGTAGCGTGGTGGGGACGGGCCAAGCCGCTGGCAGCTGCCGCAGCA